>PVJO010006592.1:0-88045 GCA_004026905.1 Hystrix cristata | reverse complement strand
TTCTTTTGCTGTGCAAAAACTTTTCAATAGCATGTGGTCCCAAGCACTGATTCTTTGTATTGTTTCCTGTGCAGTCTGGGTTTTGTTCATAAATTTTTTTCCTACCCCTATGTCTTCAAGGGTTCTTCCTATTCTATTCTCTAGTAAATTTAATGTTTCTGTTTTAATGTTTAGATCTTTGATCCACTTTGATTTGAGTGTAAGATTCTTCTTGGTCTGTCGCATGGCTATTTCTCTTTCTTCTCTAAACCTTCCCTCTTCAAAAACACTTTCCCTGGCCACCTATCAAAAATCAACCCTCAGGCTAGAGGATAGCTCAGAGCTAGAATGCTTACCCAGCACACAAGGCCCTGAATTCCGCCCCCAGTACCACATACAAAAAAAGAAAACAAGGCAAAAATATTCCCTGTTACTCAGTCATTGCTCTACTTATGCTCTTCCTGGAGCTTTCTTTTCTTATTTGAGTATTTTTGTCTATCTTCCCTAGCAAAATATAAGCTCCATGGTACTAGGGGCCTTTTCTGTTTTACTTTGCTTTGCAAATCGAATAGGGGAGAACATAGTAGGTGCATAACACAGATGTGTCAAATGAGGAAGCATATTTTGGGTAGTATGTAGGACCTCTCCCCTCCCTGGGCCTCAGAAACCAAAGTTAAAGGTTAGCATTTTTGGAGTAATGGGCCTCCCACTTTGAGAGGTGGTTCAGTCAGACATCAGAACATACTAGGAGATTATTTCTCGAATCCTTGGCTTCCTTCTACAGCTGTGATCACAGAAAAGATAATGGAGGTGAGGTCAAAGGGTAGCAACTGGAATTTTGCCTCACTTATTTAACAGCTCTAGACTTAAGGAAGGTCACTCTCCTTTGAACTTCAAAGCCTTCGTTTTTTCACTTGTAAAATGATACTGTACTAATTTTACCCTCTAAAGTCGAAGATTGAGCTATTGTCCGTGAGAGCCCACTGTACGCTGCTAAACAACATAACGATACAACCTACAAGTACCAAGTACAAATACCAAGCTACGAGTATCTCTCTTATCTTTGGGCTCTCCTGGTTTCACATAATTCCGGGAAAAAGGAACCTCCCCCAAGCAGAGCCACAAAGCAGGTTTGTTAAGTACCCCAGTGGGGAGAGGGTATATCCTCCCTAAACTGAGGGCCCCTGAAGGCATCTGACTTCATTAGAAAGCAAAGGACATATCTGATTCAATTTTTAAGCACCCCCAGGCCAGTGATACTGAGAAAGCTGCTTCTGCTTTACTGCTACTTGGTAATCTTCAGGATTGTCACTGTTAAGTATTTAGGATTTAATAAGGAAAGCATTTAATTTCAAGATTTTAAGTGACCTAGATTGCCACATTTCCTTAATTCTCAAAAACTATATTAAACAGCTTCCAATCAGAAAGGACTAACATGATAATTTAATTTATTCAGTTTTGCTGTACACAAGAGGAATGGCATTAAGCAACGGTGGATGGGAACATATCTACATTTCTTCCTGGTTAGCTCATAAGCCTTCCAGTTCTTACTGTGCTCTCCCAGGAAAAAACTGGTAGGTCAAAGTAGCCACACCACACTTGGATGTGGCTCAACAATCCACTCTGCTACCACAGAACCACGTCTGAGTCAGGGTGGTTAGCACGGTTTGGCCAGGGTCCTCCTCCTTTGCTTTTTTAGCAGCTCTCACATCACTAGGCTGATACACAGACAATTAGGTTACCATGTTGGGACTCAGGGTTGGGCACAGTGGCAGAAGCACAGATAAAAATTAGGGAATTAGCAGGAAGAACAGGGAGAGTTAGACCAGCATGCCTGGTCAACACCAGAAGCGTCTCCACCAGACTAGACTGCTGCTGCTGCTTCCTGGTAGGTCCAGGCGCCCCTGGGGTGCTGACTCAACATTCCAGGCTTCCCTCTGTGCCTCTGTAGCACAGGCCTGTGTGCTCCGCAGCCATCTGTGACCTACTTGTGATTCTCTATGTACTGCTCCCAGGATTTGCTGCGTAATGTGCAAGGTCCAGAGCAAAGAGAAAAAACAAGGCCCCTGGTTCATAAATCACTAAGAACTTAACGCAGTGCCAGCAGAGCATTAAGACAAGCATGCAGTCTCTCTAAGTACAAGGCCTTGTGTGAATGCATGTCACACACCCATGAAGCCAGCTCAGACTGCTCACTCCTCAGCCCAGACGGTAGGACGCCCCTCACCCCCACCTGACGGCCTCACTCCAGTCACGGTTCATAAGGAATCTTCAGAAAGGGAGGAGAGGAGCAGCTCCCACCGCCGAAACAAATGTCAGGGATGGCTCCTTACCTGTTCAACCGTTCTGTTTCCACCTCAAACTCTCTAATCTTGCTTTCAGAGATGGCAGATCCATGCGAGTAGAGTGTTTGGAAAATTTCTTGGATGTTAGAGCAGTCCTGAAGTGAGTGGGCCAGGTGTTCCGCCACGCTGCTGGACACCTGTAGAAAGGAGTATTAATTCCTTTCCAAGATGTGTCACTTCAGGGATGCAGGTCCCCAGGAATAGTCTGCATGCACAACAATTTAAAGCTAAGACTCCTTGAGAATCTGGCACTAGGACATGGTTACCCTAATGGGTCTTGGTTTATGCATTATAATTCTAACATAGAAAGTTAGCTACTATGAAAGTACCTCAGAGAAACAATGCAGTATATAAACATGTGTGTCGGATTTATTTCACTTAAGAGTATGGTCTTAAGATGCACCCATTTACCCTGAAATGTCTCAAGCTTATCATTCTTTATGGCAGAGTAGTACTCCACTGCATAAAAAACCCACATTTTCTTTATCCATTCATCAGCTAATGGGCATCTGGGCTGTTTCCAAGATTTAGCTACTGTGCTACTATAAACATGGGTGTGCATGTGTTGCTGTGGTATGGTGCTTTTAATTCTTTGGGGAAGAGACCAAGAAGGGGAATAGCTGGGTCAAATGGAACCTCTAGTCCTAGTTCCCTGAGGAATCTCCACACTGATTTCCAAAGCAGTTGCACCAGTCTACATTCCCACCAACGGTGGAGAAGGGTTCCTTTTTCTCCACAGCCCCTCCAGCATTTGTTATTGCCTGATTTGTTGATAATAGCCATTCTTTCTGGAGTGAGATGGAATCTCAGTGTTGTTTTGTGTCTCTCGAATGACCAGTGATGTTGAACATTTTTTCGTATGTTTATAGAAGTGTCTATTCATTTCAGGTGCCTATTTTTTGGATTGGGTCTTTAAATTTTGGGGGTCTGATTTTTCTGAGTTCTTTATATATTCGAGCTATCAGTCCTTTGTTGGAGGAACAGCTGGCAAAAATTTTTTCCCACTCTGTGGGTTGTCTCTTCACTCTGTTGGTGGTTTCTTGTGCTGTGCAAAAGCTTTCTTATTAGACGAGTTCCCAGTTGTTGGTTCTTTGCGACACTGGGAAAGGGAAGAAACTGTTCAAATGGGAAGGGGAACAGGGGAGGGGGAGAGGGAAAAGAATGGAGGGACAAGAGAAAAAAAAATAGAAGGAAAAAAATGGAAACAAAGCTTTTGTAAATAAATAGGGAGGAGAGGTTGAAGGGAAGGGAGGGGAATGGGGAAAAAAGCAGCACCAAGATATATCATGTACAGGTACAAATTCCCTATGATGAATGTTAACACTATTTATATCTAAGATGTACCATTAAAATAAAGTTAAAAAAAAAAGTACTCCATAAAACATGATCAAAATCAGCTGCATCCCCCACTGCAGCCGAAGACAGAGGCTGACTCCAAATGTGTGCAATTCCTGCTCAGTGCACTTTAAAGTGTTCCTCAGGCTCTCCCCACCCCCAAGGAACCAGCTATCTCAGCTTCACTCACTGTCCCATACTCCCTTGTCACAAGCCACCTGCTCTTATGCCCCAGGGTAGGCTCTGCAAACAAAAACTCTGGTACTAAACTGGCAGGTTCTGGCCTTTCCTAGGATTGGACTACTGTCAAAGGCAGCGCTCAGCCTCGGCAGAGAGCAGGTCTCTTTCAAAAGGGATGTGCAAAAGGCACAGTTCTCTGGAGCTTGAGGACTCTCTTGGTCCCCCCAGGAGAGACAGGTGAAAGAAAATGGATACTTTGAGCCTTTCATTAACATCATCAGGAACGAGACCTAAACCATTTCTTTTTCAATGGTTTCAAGTATGAAAAAGAAAAAAAATTCTCTCTTAAAGTTCAAAATGTAATACACCATGTGGAAACGACTACATATTTTAATTCAACCCTGTGAAAAGAAACTAGTTATGATTTATTGTAATAATTAACTGCCTGATTGGCGGTGAACTTTAGAAGTTCTTTTACCATCTGGGAGCCACTATCTGTTGGGTACCTTCTTCCTTTGCCTCTGAGCAACACTTACTCCGATGCTACTGATTTCTGAGCCCAGGACTGGCCGATCAGACGATGAAGATTCCGACCTTGTCTTTGACAGCTTCACCCTCTCGGCAATCTTAAAAAACAAAACAATGATCAAAAAAGTACACATACCCTTCAGGTTAACTACTGAGGCCCTAAACTAAACTGATTCATTAATGTCTTTCAAATAACTCACTTGTCCGACTCTTCTACCATCATCTTAACCCATGGTTTCTCAACCCCAGCAACACTGGCTGGCATTTTGGGCTGGACAATTCCTTGCTGGGGGGGGGGGGGTGGGAGGGGCTGCTGTGGGCACCAGAGGATATTTCAGAGAACCTCTGGCCTCCAGCCACAAGATGACAGTAGCACTCTAGTTCTGCCCCTCCCAAGGTCTCTTGAGCGACAAACTCACTTGTGAGTGAGAAACAGTGGTTTCACAGAAACTTGATAGTTGAGAACCAAACTTCTCATGGGGACTAGTAGGGCTACCTGGCAAGAGCCCATTCATCAATTGAACAGTCTCTGTGATAGATGTGACACAGGACTGGGGGATGGGACTGCTCTCCAACTGCCACGGCCTGCCTCCATGATCTTTATTTTTTGGCTAGTGGAACTGTGGGTCCTGTGAGTGGGGAGACCACTGGCTCATTCCTCGAGTCCCTGAGAGCCACTATCTGTCTGCTATAGCACTTCACGTAATGTCTCATTCTCCGCTGTGACTTGTCAGCTGTGACATTCTACAGCTGGCTGATTAATGAGAGCTGGCATCCGGGTTGCAGCTAGGAGGGACTTAAACCTATTAGTGGGTTATCTCTCCCTGCAGCTCAGCAACCCTTCCCAGGGGAAGCCCCTTGGGCGGGAGGGAATCCACCACTGTGCTTTCAGATAACAGGAGGTGCCCCACCCCCCTCAGTCCCATCCCCAGGAGCTCACCTTGGCAATAGGAATGTCATTGCTGCTGCTGCTGGTGCTCAGCTCTCCGGTGCTGGGGTTAACAGGGCGGTTGGCAGAAGTGAGCCGGCCAGGGCTGGAGGGACCTGTGGCCTGAACGCTCTGCAGTCGAGTTTGAAGCTCTCGAACCTGAAGCCATAAGGCAGTAACACAGAGTTGGTGGTTTCCCTGGCCAAGGAGCAAGAGCCAGAGGGTGGGAGGCAAGGCCTTCCTTTACAGGAAGGGATAAGCCTCAGTAAGGCTCAACTGCTTGGGTCTAGGAAGTGGCTGAATCCACAAACACAAGGGGAATGTGTTATCTAAGGAGCTTCTGACAGCAGGAGGGATGCACACCTTTAAGGAATGTTTATTCCTGCAGCCCCAAGTGCCTGAGGCTATGCCAGGCTCTGCTGGGACCCAGAAAGGAATCTCCATTGTCACCAATGAGCACAGAGCCAGGAGGAGGAGACAATCTCAATCCACAGGCAGCAAAAGAGGGGAAGAATAAAGCTTCATTTGCAGTCACCCCAAGAGAGCAGTATGCTTGTGCAGGGTCTTAAAGGTGACAGAGTAAGGGTGAGGTCTGGTGGTGGCCAGGTTAGGGTCTCTGAGTAAGGGGAATGCGGCTGGGACAAGGGCATGGGCAGGATGACAGGCGGGGGTGGAAGACCTGCAACTTGTTTTGCAAGTGAGTTGAGAAGTGCCACCTGAATTGGGAGGGAGTCAGGCAAAGTGAAATGACAACGAAGGTGCCAGCAAATTCCAAGCAATTTAGGACAGGACTGTCCTGGGAAGAGTGAGAAGGAATATCTGAACAGCCCCTCCGTGTGAAAAAGTAACAAAGGTTCTTTGATTTATATTTAAGATACACATTAGCAGTGTAGAATTTAAATGCGCAAATCCTGCTTCTCTATGGTGAAAGCTCTTGACTTCCAGGGGGAGAAATTTTCCAAATAAGTGAAGATAGTTCCTAGAAGTTGTTTTTGACAATCCTGACCACAATCTTATCAGGACACAGTGTCTATCTTAGAGGGCAACTGATCACAGCACCCCAAAGCCCTTATGAAGGAATGGGTACTAGACTCCTCTGCAAAGGACAACCAGGAGGATGCTTAATGAAGGGCTTTCCAAACCCCTAATGCTGCCCCCCAGAAGGTGTGTGAAAACACAGGCTCCGGGCTTGCAGCCTCAGGGATTCAGATTCAGCAGGCCTGCATGAAGCGGGAATCTGCATACCTAACTGACCTGTCATTCAGGGAACCACACCTTGAGCAGCACTGAAGGCCTAAGGGACTCTGAAGGTCAGACAGCACTTTGATCTCACAGTCAGGCAGAGTGGAGCCATCCCCCAGACGCTGTCACCAAAGCCCTTCCAGCCAAGGGCAGAGACCAGGCACACAGCCCCATTCTCTAAAAGCCACTGGAAAGCTTTGCATATTAAATGTCTGCGATGTCTCCATCTTGCTAACTTGGGAAGCAAAAGTAATTGAAATTTCAATAATTTATCAACATATTAGAAGCCAAAATAGTCAAATTCCCTTGGAGAAAACTGCATTTGACAGGGCTAGAGTTCAAAAGTGCCTGATGCTCTGCTGCAGCTTCCGGGAACTGTGGATTGACGGAAGCGTCTGTATCCTCATAACGCACAGAACGGGGCCCATCTGAAAACAGTTTACACACCAGAAAAACACGTGCCCGCCAAGGTCTAGAGGTAGGACTTGGTCCCTGGCAAACCAAGAACACCATCAGCGTGGATGCCTCAGGTACCACACAAGGCAGGGAGAGAGGCCTGTGCCTATTCCTAAAATCCCAATCAGTTGAAAATGTCTTTTTGTCTAATCACAAGAGTAAAACATGTTCATTGAGAAAGTGTAAAGGACACTGAAAATTAAATCAAGAAAGTGTTTCTGTTCTTTTTAACTATAGGGGGACAATTACTTGTAGTCATTTTCTTTTTTTTCTTTCTTTCTTTCTTTTTTTTTTTTGGTGCTGGGAATCGAACTCAGGGCCTTGTGCTTACAAGGCAAGCACTCTAACCACTGGGCTAAATCCCCAGCCCCACTTGTAGTCATTTTCTACAGTGCATGTGTACATACCTATGTCAAAAATAATTTCTAAATCCAAATAACCATTTTCATTTTAAAAGCTTCAATCCAGGGAATGTCTTTGAAAACTAAAGGATAATAAATGTGTTTATTTTGGTTCGTGCTTTACTATTTCATGGTAATTCTTAGCTAGTGGAGTGGAAATCGTGAGTGTCCCGAGACTATCACGGAAAGACAGAGAGCCGGATGGGTTAAATGACCTGCTCTGCCACCTTGGTTTTGGGGAAAAGTACAGTACTGATGTAAGGAATGGAATTTTAAAATTCCAGTATGTCTACGAAGGGAGAAGGCTCATCTACTCTGAAGAAGGGTGACAAGGTTTAGGGAAAAACTGGAGGGAAATTTATTATCAAGGTTAAAAGACAGACAGCAAAATCTCCTGGTGCCAGAATTGAGAACTGCAGCTACAGCGGTCAAGAGGGAGGGGTACTTCCAGCCCTGACAATGTGGAGGGAGGGATGTTGCTGCAGGATTGGCAAGAGACGGGAAGGGGCTCCTGCCAGTCAGGTGGTCTGAGTAAAGCCCGTGCCATGACGCCTGGACCCTTCTGGTCCTCCCCGTCTGTGCCAAGTAGACAAAAAGAGCTGACCACAAAGTCTTGGGCTGACCACAAAGTCTTAGGCAGAGGGGACAACTATAAAAAATCCAAACTCCGGATCTGTGATACATTTGGATGTCAAGTTCAAATTTATGCCATCTGTATATTGTAGGACTTCAAAATTATACATTAATACTCAACATTGGTCTGTAAACTGCATTTACAAATCACCCAGTATTGCTAAGGAGCAGGAGACGCAGGCTTCCCATGGGTAGGAGCCTATGATCTCAAAGCCATCAGACACAGAGGACCACGTCCAGAGGGAGGAGGATAAAACCAGAGAGCCAGCTGCTTAAATCAGACAAACTCACCCCAGAAGACACAAAAGCAAACTGCGATTACAATACACAAGTTTAGGATACTTAGAGAGATAGGCAATGAGTGAGAAATGATGCGACAAAACAGGCAGCTATCAAAAGCGTCTAGTGTGAGAGTGAAGCCTCTTAGGCTCTGAGGGTGGAGGTTTTGGTCTGTCTCATCCTCTGTCACACTGTCAACACCTTCAACAGTGACGGACAGTCAGTGTCCAGAAAACCAGTTGAATGTCACTAAAAAAATCTAATACCTAGCGAGACTACTGTGGCAGGCTGAACTGGGGCCCCTGGAGTCCACGTCCCTATCCCTGAGATGGGTGTGTTACCTCAGATGACAAACAGCATTTGAGATAGGGAGACAGTCCCGGGCTGCCTCGGTCCTGGGAGGAGGGAGAGAGAACCGTCAGAGTCCTGAGGATGCTACGGCGCTGGCTTTGCAGATGGAGAAAGCAGAGTCATAGAGGGTAGGTTGTGACTGGACACAGAGAAGGCCAGGAGAGGCGACTCTTCCCTCAAGCCTCCAGAAGGACACAGTCCTGCCCACATCTGAGTTTTAGCAAATGCGACACATTCTGGACACTGGACTTTTAGAACTGTAAGATAACATGTTTGTGTTAAGGCTCTAAGTTACTGATAAAATTTCTTATGGCATCTATAGGAAATGATGTAACTACCAAGAGTATGGGCAGCACTTATGTGGAATCTAACAAAGTTGATTTTCTAGAAAAGGCTGAGAATTAGAAGGGTGGTTACCAAAGGAAGGGAGGGTAGGAAAAGGGAAGGATGGGGAGAGGTAGATCAATGCGAACTAAGTTCCACTTAGGAGCAAGAAGTTCTGGTGTGTTATTGCATAGTAAGGTGGATACAGGTAACAATTACATACTTTATATTAAAAAAAAACTAGAAGAAGATATTTTGAATGTTCATCATTAAGAAACAATAAATATTTAGCTAGGGTTGGTCACACACCCTGGGAGGCTGATGCAGGAGGATCACAACTTCAAGCCTGGCCTAGGCAATTTAGCAATTCAGAGACCCTGTCTCAAAATAAAGAATAAAAAGGGCTGAGAATGTAGCTCAGGGTGAAGGCCCTGGGTTCAAGCCCCAGTACCACCAGATAGAGAGACAGACAGATAGACAGATATGTTTGTGAAGATAGATACGTTTAACCTGTTTTAATAGTACACAATCAAAACATCATCATAGATGCATATAATTTTTTATGTTTTATGTATTGGCTGAAAAATAAGCCTGACTGGGTGGAGCACACCTACAGTCCCAGCTACTCAGGAGGCTGAGGCAGAAAAACTGCTTGAGTCCAGGAATTTAAGGCCAGCCTGGGCAACATAGTGAGACCCTACCTCAAAAATAAAGATAAATTAATAATTTTTTAAAAATTTTTAAAGTGTAGGCATAAAGATACTTTCAAAGATTAAGAATTTATTGCCCATAGATTTTTCCTAGAAGAACTTCCTATAGATACATGCTTAGAAAATTCAACCCCGAAAACAACAGGATAAGAGACAAAAGTAAGTATGGAAACTGGCACAGATGTAAGGGCGGAAGAGCCTCTTGTGCTGCTGCTGAGTAAATGGACTGATGAGCCATCTTGAGAACCATCAGCTTGACCAAGACAAGGACACCCACACCCTAGGCCTCAGAAAGCTCACTCCTGGATGTGGAATCCGGGGAAATTTCCACAGGACCAATGGGGACACATGCAGGGGACATGCCCTGAGACGCTGTGGGAAGCAGTCTGATTGTCAGCCTAAGTCAGTGTGATGGCTGGTCACCACCAAACACTGGAAGCCCTCAGATGCACCAGACTGGATGTACTCACAGCACTTTGGAGAGATTTTACAAGGAGAGAGCCAACGCAAAGAAAGCAAGAGAGGGTGATGGCCTAGAAAATTTCTGTATGCTCAGAAGAACACAACACACTGTGTATCTTACAAGGACACACACACAATGGCGGGGAAGGGGATAAAGTACAAAAGGAACAAATAAATTCAAAGAGGGACCTTGCTTAGACCAACAAGTATGCTTTTAACTGAGGATGTAATTAGCTGACCTCTCTGCCCCTTGGGCCATTTTAAAACAGACATAAAAAAGTTCATACAAAGAGGAGAGCCAGGAACATGCAGGATTAGGCATAGACAGAAAATGAGACACTGGGGATGAGGGGTCTGGTACCAGAGCTGCCAAAGACAATCATCCAGTAGGGTATAAGAAAACAGTTTCTGAAATGGCAGAAGGCTCCCCCAAAATGTGAGGCTGAGACAAGTGTGGGATGGGGCAGCCGTGTGAGTGCTTCTGTCGTCCAGGACCACTGTAGGAGCACACGCGGGGAGAGGGTAGGGGGCTGCTGACTGACGAAGTCCTATGTGAATGTGGCTCATGGATTAGTGACCAACTGGAATGAAAGGTGGCACAGGGATCTGGAGTGGGACTGGAAATGATATTATTAGCGATCCAAGAGCAAGTCTGCCGCACTGGTGAGACGCAGTAGTGCTCACTGAGTAGCTGTAAATTCAAGCAATTAGGCTGTATAGTAATTCATAATGTAATGGAGCTGGCTGAGATGAGACGATTCCTATACTACAGAAGGGCTAGACTCACTAGGCCAGAGAAGCTCCACTTAATGAGGGGAGGTACCTCGCCCCAACGCACCTCTTGGCCATTTTGCAGAGAACCATCCTTCAAGTGGAGATTTTGTGGAATTTTTCTTGGCGCCTCCAGAAAACTGAGAAACCAGATTTACATAAAATAGGATTTTTTAAAAGGATTTATTCCTATAAATCTAATCTGCATGGTGTTTTGGGAAAGTGGCATTTTATTGTTGATGGAAATTTTTTTTTTTTTGGTTGATGGCAATTTTGAATAGGTTGAAACAGAAGAGAAAGACTGTGAAACAGAAGAAGAAAAATAAACCTGGCAGCATTTCCATCTCTCTACGTTTGACAGGTGCACTGCTTTCTCTTTGGTTCTTTGGCCCACTAAAGTGGGTACCTGGATCTGATCATCAAAATGGCTGCATCAGGGAAAAGGTCAGCATCTTGGCTGTCTTCCTAATTTCTTACCAGTTTTCCAACAAGCGCAGTCAGCTATTTTCTTTACAGCCAAGAGCTGGCCTTTAGCAGCTTGGCCTTCTCACAGGCCAGGGATGGATAAGCAAACATTGGTGCCGACAACCAGAAAAGTGACCTAACCATTTCCACAGCCCAGGCGTAAGTACAGCCCTCTGAGGGTTTCTGCAAACTGTTCCCGAAGAAAAGGTGAAAGGGCCATAGCTCTGAGGATTCTCTGCCTTGGGGCCCACTTAAGGCTCCCTCATCCTACAGAGAGGAGAGACATATTATACCGAGAGTGCACAGCTGGACTCAGACCTAGATGAACAGACACGCATGAACAGCTTCTCCCTGGAACAAGTTCACTGCGCCTTCCTGAAGCACTGTGTAAGGAGAGAGGATCTGGGGGGCCCCATGGAACTGGATGGCTGTGTGGCTGGAACATGCTGGTTTCCTAACTGCTAGCCCACGTGGAAGGAGGGACAGAATGAAGGAAAGGGTGAAGAGCAGAATACAGAAAAGCGATCCAAACAACACAAGAGTGAAACTGCAGGTTATGGTTTAGATCTAGAACCTCATTGTCTGAGTATCACCTAATTCTTCTGGATTGGGTGCTTTTATTATCCACAGGTCATGGTAGAGTAAATTGACGCACAGAGAAGTTAGGTAACTTGCCAGTGACTCATGGTGACTTTGCTAGTGAGTTCAGGCTACAACCCCAGGAAGTGTGGCTTCTAGACCCTTGGTACATAAGATAAATAAATATTCCCACATTATGCTGCCCCACAGACCTTGTACTACAGATCAAACTTGGAGCCTATGCACCAAGTATTCTCAGTCCCCTTTTATTAATTTTTTAAAATTAATTTTGAGGTCAGGTTTCACTAAGTTGTTATTGTTACATTGCCCACGTTGGGCTCAAACTTGTGATCTTCCTGTCTCAGCCTACCACAATTCTGGGATTTTAAGTGTGCCACTATGCCCGAGATGACTATGGTGTTTTTAACGCTGACCTCCAGAGTTGGATAAAACACTGAGGGAGGGTTACTGGGTTTTTGCTTTTCACTAGTAACAATGAAGGGTTGCTCTGTGCTTTAGTAACTCAAGTTAGGAAATTTATTCAAAACCACAATATGTAATTACAACTAAGATCAACGTTTCCTTCACAAAACATCCTTCACCAGAACACACACTAAGAGCAAGCACCTAACTAATTGGTGTGTGAGTCACAGAGATCAGGGAGGGAAACCCGGGAAATTACAGGTGGTGTGGGCCTCAGTACTAAGTTAGTCTCGGCTGCTTCTCCATAGAAAATCTTTGCTGACGGGGATGGTTTACACCTGCTGACGCAAGTACGGAGAATGGTATCTGATAGAGCTAGAAACGGAAAACACGCTTATGCACGTAAGGCAGAAGAGCGTTCGGATAGGAGGGGAGGAACGCTGGCCCTTTAATCATGCTATTAGTCATAAATGAACAACACACTTGATAATGTTCGAAAATAGTAATTTCATCCATATTCATGAATAATGACAACAAAGAATACTTGCATGTGGATTACAAAATCTAAAGATATACATGCGCTGACCTTACAGAAGAACAAGTTACTTCCAAGGTGTTCTTTAAAGGTTAGGGAGAAACTGCAATGGTGAAGGCTGATGAGACCTACTGGATGTAGTTTCCCCTGCTCTAACTCAAGCCTGTACAAAATTATCAGTCAGAGCATGACTAGAACACAACCTAATATCGACTAGACTGAGAGTAAAGTAGGTCTGCTAATGCAAAGTGAAATTCGGAGGGAATCACAGTATTTCTGGCTGAAGAATTTACTGCTTCACCCCTCTCCCCGCCCAGTCCAATCACAGATCAAATTCACAAACAAAGAAGTACTGTGGGTCCCTGGGGAAAGTAAGAAACTGCCGCTTAGGAAAACTGAGTGTGTTTAACCGTTCTGCCAAATGTTTCTATGTTGAAACATCAGCACCTTCCGTAATTGATGTGTCCTCACCAAAGTAGTTCTCAAACTAGTGCAGGCTCTGAGGTGAATACCAGAGGTCACACAAGTGTGTACACACACATACACAGGCACACGCACATGCAAATACACATGTACACAGACCTATACACACATACGCAATTATGTTCACTTTAGCAAGTCTGCTAGAACAGATGATGTTTTCCATCAGATGCAGTAAATAAATGAGAGCAGGTACTATAAAGTTAAAAAAAGTTGCTGAAAAGAACTGTAAGGGGGGAAAATTCTATTTTTTTAAAATTATAAAAATGGTAGAGGACCTTAAAAGAGCATGTTGATTATGGTTGGCAAAGCCATACATTGCTGGGAGAACAGGTGGGGAATCATTGCTCTGACATAACTTTACCGTTACTGAGATTTAGGATTCCAGGGAAAAGTGATTTCAAATTATTAGCTCTACACCTTAGCACTGTGAAACTACTTTAAAGAACGACTTCACAGTGAGAAAGTCAAGCGAGCCACGAGACCAGGATTCTCCGCGATTCTCGGGGTTGCCTGGTCTCCTCACGCCCGCTTCTCTCAGCCCCGCGCCCACAGGGCCCCGGCATGCTCACCCTCCTGCGCAGGCGGTCCCGCTCCTCCCGGATGGCATTCATGGTGGCCTTGGTCCGGTTCAGCTCCTCCTCCTTGCTGCACAGCATGGCGGTCAGACTCTCATTCTCTTCCCTCAGCCCTGCCAGCTCCTTCTCCCACCGAGACCGCTCTTCAGCCAGGTTGGGGTACAGGTCCCGGCCGAGTACCCCCTCAATCTCTTCAACTGTCTGCAAAACGTGGCCACAAAGCAGAGCTGGGTTAGTTCCCTTGGAGAACAGGGTCGGGGAGAAAGCAGGCTGTGCAGGAGCAGGGGCGACGGAGAAGTCCGTTCTGGAGCGATGTCACTGCACATGGAGGTTGTGACTATAGTGATGCCCCCCAAACTGTCCTCTCTACAATTTCAGATGAGACATTGTCTCTTGCCTGGATCACTAGCAGTCCCCAGAGTAAGGAAAACACGTTCCCTCCTGGGGTTTCAGTCTGTGTGTGGGACTAGCTGCCATGTTCACACAAAGGTTTCCCCTCCTCACTCGCGCTCCGGAGCTGGTGAACACGCGTCCAGGCAGCAGGTCAGTCAGTGATCCTGATAAAGCAGTGACAAACATGAGCTTGCAAACTGCATACCACGCGTAACGTGAAGTTAAATTACAGGCCTCTCGTGTGCCAACCCAGCAATAAGCATTTCTCACTTTTAGTGTCACATCACAATTCAGATGGTGTGAATGAGGTTCAGTCCCAAGATGTATGTCAAAGACAAAAATAAACCTCATTGACACAGAAAAGAGGAAACTCACTGTGGCGGTTTCTCAGACAGCAGGGATTTAATAAGATAGCTATGAACTAAAAGGAAGAGAATATTGTATTTGGAAAATTCCTAAAAATTCACTTGTAATGGTATTAGTAGAGAAGAAAAATGCATAAAATAAAGAAAAAAGGAAGAACTTATTCTGCTTGTTTTCAGGAACTAGAACTCTACATGCATTGCTTTTGCAGAAGAAAGCATAAACCAGCTGACTTTTAAGCAAGAGGGATAACTATGGTGCAGGGGTGGAAGGCAATGAAGGGATGTGATAAGAAATAGAAGGTCTCAAGTACTGCACTAAAAATGTAAGGGCGCCACATCCCCCTCAATGTCAAGGCGGGGGTTAGGACCCAAGTTGACATTACAATAAAACATGGGGCCCAGGAGACTCCAGAGAAAGAACAACCCGGTCTGCTCCCCTGGCCCGCCCCAGACCACATTACATATACATGTACGTGACATGAGCAAAGGTGGGAATCCAGCTGTTACCAGCATACATCATCATGGTTTGCCCTGAGGCACCATGGCCCTTTTGGGGAATCCAGGATTCCTGTTGACAGAAACTTGGGTCTAGATTACTCCTTTGCATAAGCTCCTCCCAGGTCACTAAGCTGTGGTGAAGTAATTAAGGCCATCCGAGGCCCAGGACCTGATATTCCCATTGCTCAGGACAAGTATGTGCAGATGCAGCAAATTCCTGTCACCTGCCTCTTCACAGTACTGAAAGCAAGACAGAGGCGGCTGAGCCCTCGCACACTGTGCTGGAGACAGATGACTCAGGTCCTTAACTGTCCCCTTTGTTAGCAACATGGGTAACTCACGGAATTGAATTCTAGAGGCCTTAAAGCTCTACTACAACTTCCAGGGCAAACTTGCAACTTAAGCCGGCTCTACAGTGAACCACACTGAAATGATATGGCTCAATATCAGTAACTGAATTGTTTCCAAGTAAATTGTCCTTTTCATGCAGAGTCAGCAGCAATCTCGACCATCAGTACAATGCCTTTTTCTAAAGAAATTCAGCCCAACACCAATTTATAGAGCCTCCGCTTCTACCCGGCGGCCCGATCAGTAGTGTGGCCTCCCAGGGACACTCATCCCATCCCTGATAGGTGTCAGAGGAGTCAGCACCCCTGAGAGCCAGCAGCAGCGGGGAGGCCGACCTTGATGGCCAGGTCACAGTGCTCGCTGGCCGTGGTGAGCTGCTCGATGTGCCTGTCCACCTCGGCCACAGACAGGCTACAGCTGCTCTTCTTCCTGCCGCAGACCACACTCTCCAGCCCCGTCAGCACTCTCTGCAGTTCTGAGTTCAGGTCACTGCAGTTATCTGTAAGTGAAGGAGGACAAGACGAATTAGTAAGCAGACAGACCGGCAACGAACATTCTCCACTTCACTCACCACCAGGGACTCGTTCGGATGAAATGGAGCGGCAGTGGAGCTCGACATTTCCAAGTTCGACATCATCCTGCCTCATCTCATGGGCTGCTGACACTGCCTCTGAGGCTGGCAGCCAATGGGAAGCTCTTTGCTAAGGAGTTTCAGACCTTGCTCATTTTCCAGAGAGCTGTAGCACCCTGAATTCTCTAGCCTCTCACTCGAAGGCAGCTGCATTTACAGTTTCTTCAGTAAGAGCAAAACACCACCAACAGGGCTGTGGGCACTTCAGAAGCCTTTTGGTAAACATTCCCACTCAGCCATTCTGATCAGCATTGACTCCAGCATTTCCGCTAAGAGTATATCAAAACTTCACTAACAAGAAGTCTCAAAATGAGAAGAGACCCTGTGTATTAAAAAAAAAAAAAAAAACAAATAACTAAGAGACCATTCATACTCTCAAAAAGCTTAAAATACAGGCTCCCCTCCCCTCTCTGTATAACAATTTATATGTTCCATCTTCAAATTTAATCCTTGTTTTTCTATCAGGAGAAAAAATAAACTTTAACATATTCTACATTGTTCTTCATGGTAAGGTCTTCAAATCAACTCTAATAACTTGATCTTAACAATATTGATAACTTTTAACTGCTGGACATTCAGGGAGTGGTCAGGGTAGGAAAATTAATTATAATTGTAACATGAGCTAGAAATATTATGGAAGATTATTTTTGGGGGCAAAATCTCTTAGATTTCTTAAACTGCTATTCGGGAGTCTCTATATCACCTCATCGCTCATTACTGCAGCAACACAGGTATCTACCATGTGCTGTCTTTCCTACATCCAGCCCGGTTCTAAGGAAGGAAGAGGCCAAGGAGCCTCACAATTTCCCTCCGTATTACACGTTCCACGCACTGAAATGGTCAGCTGCTCTTCGTGCTCATCTTTGGAAATTTCAAAAAAATTCTTAGCACTATAAAAAGAGCAGGATTTCTAAGGATTTCTCAGGATATTTTAGTCAACCTCACTCAGCTGCTCATACCTGTAAGCTACCTAAATCTATGAAGAAAACCAACCTGAAGCTTTCTGTACAAACCATGCACACAACTATTCTCCCTAGTTCTCCAACTTGTTCCTTCCCGATTTCTTCATCTCTGTGAATGGCACCACCATTCACCTAGTTAACCGGCTCAACTTTGAGGCAGTCCTGGTACTTTTTCGCCTCACATCTAAAATCCAGTCCAACTTCTGAGCACAAGCTCCAAAATTTAACACCAAACTGATCTCTTCTGATCATTTCCATAGATATCACCCTGCCACCACAATTTATCACTCGGACTGCTGTGACAAAGCTCTTCCTATGCTGTCCACCAGGTAGCCGAAGCGAGCCCTTTAAACACACAAATCAGACCATATTACTTTCCTATCCGAACTGTCCAACAGCTTCCCACTGTCACTCAAAGTCCAAACTCCTAACCAGAGTCTGTAAAACTCTGCACGATGGAGACTACCTCAACCCAAGAGACACTATGAGATAGCTCGGGGAGCTTTTATAAAACGCCGATGCCCAGGCTCCACCCCAGGCCAATTAATTCACAGTCTCTGGAGGTGAGGCTTGGACACTGGACTTTTCTTTCTAAGTTCCTCAGCTGATTTTCAGCAGAGTCACGGTGAGAAACACTGCTCTGGCCCTTTCCTCATCTACCCTGCTTCCCTGTGTGCTTGATGTCCTGGTCACACTTCTGGCTTCTCTCTCCCCCTCAAATGGATCTGTCCCAGCAGTTCTTCTTTTCTTGGCAGTTTCCTCTGCATGGAATGATTTCCACTCATCATGCAGCTCTCAGATAGGGTTCTAGCTTCTTGCTCGGCCCAGATCCTATCCCATTATCTTATTTTCTTCCTGGCAATTACTGCTATCTGATCTGACTTAAGCGTTTGTTATCTCTCCACTGCTAAAATGTAAGCTCCGTGAGGGAATGATGTTTGATCTTTCTCATCATTGTATCTCCAATGTAGAATAGTGTGGCTAATCAAAAATTCTCTTTAAGTGAGCAAATATAAACACTGCATCACTATGTATCTAAGACAGTGAAGACTAGAAACACAGACTCTCTCAACAGTTTTTTTTGGCTTGTCTTTTTTTTTTGAGATAGGGTTTCCCTGTATAGTTCAGGCTGTCCTTGAACTCACTGCATAACCCAGGCTGGTTGGAACTCTCACTGATCCTCCTGTCTCAGACTCCTGAGCACTGGGATTATAGGCGGGCGCCACCACACCCAGCTAAGAGCAGCATTTTTTACATTAATTATGTTTTTCTTTCTTGTTGCGGACTACACCTGAGTTGCTACCATGGAGGGTGCACAGTGACGACAAAGACACACTCCTCACTGTAGACGGTCCTCTGGACCCAGACAGCAGGTGTACATCATGGAGGTGAGGTCAACGGACCCAAGTGAGGAATAGCGCACCCTAGTGCCTCACAGATCAGCCTCTGAAACTTCGCCCTCAGGGACAGGTTTCCTGGTATCCTGAGCTGGAATAAACACACATCCCTTAATTATTTGCGTTAAGTGCTTAGGGACAGGATGAGGAAGAATGATGCTTCTATTCAGCCGTTCCACACTGACTTTCCTCCACGGTCTTACCTGGAGTAGGTGTTGTTTTGGATGTGTCTGCTGGAGGGGTGACAACAGGGCAGATTTCTAAAGATACTGGGCCACAGGGAACAGAAAGAGCCACTAGGTATCGGACCACTATTTCTTTCTCATTCTTAAATCAGTTGCTAAGCCCAGGCCTCGGGCTAGAAGCAGAGTACAAGGTAGAAGAGGAGACGGCTCTCAACTCAGACAGCTTCACAGATGTGCTGGGTGAATACTGAAGGCCTCTCTCAGCTGTCCACCTACCTGGGAAAGCACCGTAGACAACAGAGTGGATGGATGGAGGGCAGACAGTCAGGAAGATGTGAAGTGAGAATTTGGCTTAACATACAGACTAGGGAGAGCTCATTAGCATCTGCCCCCAAAGCCAGGATGGGTACCAATGCTTTGCTTAGTATTAGGCAGGTGAAAGTGTAAGAATACACACTGGGTGATAAACCCCACAGACTCCAACTGTTGTCCACAGAGCTCTGCGCTGTGGTTTCACAAAAACTCATCAGAGATGTGTTGATACTTGGCTGTCCTTTGCCACCGCTCCCTGTTTGGAGCCTAACAGAAGGACACAGCGGCCAGCCCAGCAGAGGCAGATATCATGGGTCCCTCATCTGAGGTACTGTTACAAGGCACCAATCACTCACCACTCTGCTCCCATCAACACAGCTCCATCCAGGGTGGAACTGTCTTTGGAGTCTGTGGCATTTTCTCCTAAATGTACACTTGCCCACAGTGCCCTGCAGAATCTGCCTCTGCAGAGAGACTGGACCTTCAACATCAAAGTTGAGTCAGTTGGAATCTCTACAAAAAAAATAAGCAATATAACTAGAGGGAATGAGGTAAGCCAAAGCATGGGACAGAATACTCCAGATAGTGCAGGCGGTGCCTCGGTGAGGTAGTAACTTTGGATCTTGAAACAGGATCAGCACCTTTGACAGTTCAGAAGGGCTTTCACACACACTGTCACATTCCACCCATCAGGTAGGTGGGCAAGCCTCAACCAGCAGATGCCCGAGGCTGGAGGACCCTGGTTCCTCTGCTAATGCTGCATGGTGAGTGGAGCAGAGATGGAGCCACAGTGGTGACCTTTTATGGCCAGGGATATTTCAACCACACCACTGTGACCTGAAGTAAGGATCTGTGGGCGCACAGACAGAAGCCATCATCCTACATCCCTACCTACAGCCACTGCCTCCCAAAAGGGCCAACAAAAGGACAGAAATCACATGCAAAACTTAACTCTATGTAGACCCTGTAAAGGTAAAGACATGCATTATAACCCCTAAAACAACCACTACAAATGCTAAAAGGAATACAAAAGCCAGTAAGTGAATTAAAATGAAATTCTAAAAAAAATCAGTTAAACACAAAGAAAGAAGAAATGGAATTTAAAAATCAGAAGGGAAAAAAATAAAAATCAGAAGGGATAAATAGAAAGCAAAACATAAGTTGGAAAACCAATAGTCAACCATACCATTAATTACATTAAATGTTAATTGTGTGGGTCAGTTTTCTATCGCTGTGACAAAATACCTAAGAAAAACAACTTAAAGGAGGACAGATTTATTTTGGCTCATGGTTTCAACTGTGGCCTCTTGGCTCTGTTGTTTTCTGGCCTGCAGTGAGGCAGAGCACCTTGGTGGAGGGAAGCTGCTCTCCGCACAGCAGCCAGAAAGCAGAAAAAATGAGAAGGTTGAGAGGGACCGTGTACAGTCCACAAGGGCACACCTCCATGCCCCATGCCCTGTGGTCACAGGCCCAACTTCTAAATTTCCATCCCTTTTCTTTTCTTTTTTTTTTTTTTTGGTGCTGGGGATCGAACTCAGGGCCTTGTGCTTCCAAGGGAAGCCCTCTAACCTCTGTGCCAAATCCCCAGCCTAAATTTCCATCCCTTTTCAATAATGTTATTAAATTATGAATCCATCATCAATAGATTGATCCACTGATGAAGTTGGAGCCCTTATGATCCATTCACCCAAACCTTCAATACATGAACTTTTAGGGACAATGTCAGATCCAAACCATAAAATTAACACTATCCCCAACAGATAGCACAACAGACTTGAAAAGATGCACATAACGATTAGGCTAGTGTGTGTACGTGTGTGCACATGTATGTTTTAACGCAACAGAGGCAATGACTTATATATTGGTGAGGATGTGGAAAAACTGGAACCCTTCTGCACTGCTGGGGGGAATTTGAAATGCTGCAGTTATGTGGACAACAGTGGAATTTCTGGAAAAAAAAATATGGTGGGCTAGGGATGTAGCTCAGCGGTAGAGCACATGTTGAGTAAGCACTGCATGGTAGCCTCACTCCAGTCTATAGCATCATACATAGCAACAAAAAATCATGACAAAAAGTTAAACACTAAATTGTCACAGGATCCTGCAGTTCTAGTTTCAGGTAGCCATCCAGAAGAACTGAAAGCAGGACGCCAAGAAACACTTGTATACCAATGTCCATAGCAACGTTTTTCATATTAGCCAAAATACAGAAACAACCTACTTGTCAATAATAAATGAATAAGCAAACCAAATGTGGCACACACATATAATGGAATATTACCTGAATTTAAAGAGGAATGAAACTGTTACATACTATGTCATGAATGTACCTTAAAAACATCATGGTAAGGAAAGCAAGCCAGACTTACAAGGATAGATATTGCATGATTTTATTTTTATGAGAAATCTAGAATATGCAAATGCATAGAGACAGTAGAATAGAGGTTGCAGGGTGGGGAGGGGAATGTTTAATGGCTGCAGAGTCCATGGTGCAGAGAATGCAAAAGTTCTGGAAGCAATGGTGATAGCTGTATAACACTATGGACGTACTTAATGTCACTGAACTGTCACTTAAAAATATATATGAAAATATATATCGATATAATACCACGATAATATAATAAATGTATTTTAGTGAATAAAATGAGATGATAAAAGCCAACAACAGGCACTTAGAAAAATGTTGCCTTCAAGAAGTGCAGTACATGCAGAAAGAGCTGAGGAACTGTTGTTTAAGTTAAAAATGTTTCTGGGAGTGAGAGAGCAGGAGAATGAGGCACAGGTACAGGAAACCTCAAGAGCCAGATCTCACAGACCCTTCTGGAGTCCAGCCTCCAGTCTGTCCTACAGGGATGGCCAGCACAAGGAGGCCCCTGCCACCCTCAGCTCCGCAGTACGCTCCATGCCAAAGGCTGTGGCTTTGTTCTCCAGCCATGAAGCAGGGAAGAGGCCCTGAGTATCTAATGCACATTCCTTTAACAGGTTCTTTACATCACACCTCTTTCCAAAGAAGAATTTGAAGATGCTTTTTGCAAACAATCACAAATGGTGCTGGTGGAGGTGGTCTGTGTAGCGACTGGGATGAGGGAATGAATGGTTATGGAATCAAATGATAACACAGCTGTTGGGGCTGACTATTCCATTTAGCCCTGAGCTTCCTGGCAGCCAGTGCAAAAATAAATTATCTGCTGCCATTGGAGAGGAAGCATCCCAGTTTCACTAGAAAGGCAAAGCTGTCTCTGGCAATAAATGGCAAAAAAAAAAAAAATGTAGGCACACGGGGCTTCCTATGTGGCATGAAGTGACATGACTGCCACTTGGCCAGTTTCCCACACATGCAGGTTTCTTCTTAAACTAACCTTCAATTAAAATGAAAGGTGTAGACCATAAAGTACAATAGCAGGAATTCTGGGAAGGGCTAAACTTGCATAATCCAGGTATGGGGCCTTCCAGTTGCCTAATTGCCTACAAAGATGAAGCAGGACACAGAAGAATAAATGGACTGGACCTCTCTTTGACTGGAGGGTGTCAGCCAGCCACCTGCAGCCAGAGATGCGTCTGCACATCTGGGACGGTTGCCGTGTCTCGAATAACCACTTTTATTTTTAAAAACAGACTTTGTTGAACCGTCACCATTTATTTAAAAGGCATTAGAATTTATGGCTATTCTTGTAAAATCTGAGTGTCTGGCAGTACTGTGCTCAGCTTCTCTAACCACGGCAGCCCACCAAGCACCAGCAGCTGATGCCTGCAGACTCTGCACCCAAGTGCCCATGGCCGGCTCCCATCCCCATGGCCGCTGGCTGCCTAGCCCTGACACGGCCTGTGGCTTCTCCTGCGCTCAGGGCTCCATTTCCTATATGTAACTTCTCCCGGTTAGTCTTTGGTAGCAGACAGAGAACAGACTGTGCGCTGTGCTTTTCTAATGAGAACCAAGAGCCTCAGGTTTTTATGCTGCTCCCTGAGGGAAACCCATGTGCTCCGGAAGTCTGCAAAGCTGAGAAGAGCACACTCATATCCACAGACACTAAGGAGCCTCACCAGCGTGTCTGCCCAGTTAGACACACTAGGGAGCGTGTCTGGTTTTCCTTTTCTTCCTCAGGATCATCTATGCCCAGAGTTGACACCATAAACTACACCAGTATCGGTTCATTTTGAATAAGGTATTAAAAGCTGCTGCTTTTTCTTTTCACTCCTGTCCTGGAAAAAAAAATTCCTAACCCACACAAAAATCTAGCTAAGTGGAATAAATGCTGAAAACAATCCCCTTGTCCACCTGATTTGAACAGCTCATAGTTTGGTTTGTTTTTTTGGTCCTGGGCATCGAACTCAGGACCTTGTGCTTGCTAAGCAAGCACTCTAACCACTGAGCTAAGTCCCCAGCCCCAGCACACAGTTCTTACCGGGTGAATCTGCTCCAAAATATAACCCCAGATTCAAAAAATGTACACCCTTCTGGGCTTTTGCTTCCCAGTGACTGAGTAGGTATCTGCCTGGTTTGGAAGCCCTTTCTTCTTTTTTTAATGGGTCTTTTTTAAGCTTTGTCTTGAAATCCCATTTTCCAGGAAGCATCTGATCCAGGCATTGCCTTCTGCACAATCACTTAGTAACTGACACACTGACCATACTAATTGTGGCCCTTGAGAACAATGACATCACTCAGTTACATGTTCCCAGAGACATGTGTCTCTGGGCATGGAGTAGGTGTGTGATATACCCTGGATGAATGGAAATAAAAAAACAAAGCTTTCAATTAAGAGCCCTAAGGTGGAGTATTAGATGTCAGCCACAGTGAACTTCAGTTAGGCTAAGAAACATGAGTGAATGTAGGCCTGGTACAGTGCAGATGGACCACTGAGGGCCAGCCCATGCCAAGAGCCTCTGAGCACAACATCCTTCCTGGCAAAGCACCGTCAAGTAGAAGACGTGCAACTGTGAGAGAATGTGTGCTTAGCATACAAAGACCCTGGGTTCAATTCCCAGGAGCAACAAAACAAAACAAAACAGCAAAAAAGAAGAAAGAGCTACGGGCTCTTTTGGCATCTACACAAACTATCTGTGAAGATGCCAGATGCTACATCCCAGTTCAGATCCTACTGTACCTCCAGGGTGGAGCCCACTAGGACAGCTACATTCCCATTCACAGTCCTCAGCACTCTGCACGCAGCAAGACCCTCCCCACTGAACAGTTAAGTGAAAACAGAACAAAAGAATATAAAAAGTGATACAATAGTCTACTTTCTGGTCTGAGGGCCAAGAAGATGAAAGGTTTGAGGGAGAAGGAAAGAGAAGATATCCAAAGATATTATCCCCTGTTCAAGGCCTCACACTGCTTTTGTCTACCTAAGACAAGAGGATTTTTAAGAAGGATGACATTGTAGTTTAAAAGATCTCAGCATCAACAACGATATACAAACTGACATTAGGGTCCTCCTAGTACTACAGCATGGTGATGCAGAAACACCACTGCCCATGTATGTTCTTGTAAAACAAAACAACAACAACAACAAAAACCCCTCAAATCTAATGAGAAAATAACCAGATTGTTCAGACTAAGGGGGTTTCTATATGCTATTAACCTGGCCTCAAAAATGTGCATCTTATGCTAGGCTTGGTGCTGATGACTATAATCCCAGCTACTCTGAAGGCTGAGGCAGGAGGGTTGCAAGTTCAAGCCTTGAACTTTCCTTTCTCAGTTAAAGCAGTCCCCTTCCCTTAAGCTCAGACTCCTGCAAAGTCTCAGGACATGGTAAAGGGGAGATAAAATTTTTGCCAGAATTTAACACACATGGCCTCTAGTCCAATTTTCCATAAATTCCCATCTGCAACTTCATGAGCTTTACCTTTATTATCTGCATTCCCATCAGCACAAACTAGTATCACCCATCAGACTCTGTTTATAGAATTTTAGGCTTTCTCTACTCTTTACCTCTAAACCTTTCTAAACTTCTCCCACAAAGCAGTTCCAAAGGCATCAGAACCACAGTCACTTATAGTCACACCAATAGCCCTATTTCTGGAACCAGCTTCCTGTATTAGTCAATTTTTGTTGTTGAGATATAATACCTGACAGCCACAACTTAAAAGAAGAGAGGTGTGTTTGGCTCACAGTTTCAGAGGGTTCAGTGCATGGTTCGCAGCTTCAGGGCAGGAACACCGTGGCAGGAGAAGGACATGGCAGAGCAAAGCTGCTTAGTTCATGGCATCCAAGCACAAAGTATAGGAACAGCACCAAAGAAGAAGGGCCCAGGGACTCTACACTGTGTAGTACACAAGGTCACACCTCCATGACCCTCCTAGACACTCTCAGAAGTGTGCTTCACTAATCTCCTAGGTCAACAATGGCAAACCTTTTAGAGTTTTCAATGATAACAAATACTCGGCTGTGGCACACAGGCCATAGGTTCCCAAGCCAATCAAGTTAACAGTTAACGCACCTGGGCTTAGAAAAAAAAAATTACAGATACAAAAGAGGAAGGAAAAAGGAAGGGACGAGAGGAGGGAAGAGGAGGATCAAAATCCAGCGAATCATTAAAAGTTTGTTAATCCAGACAAGTGGTTTATGGGACCTGGATTTACCATTTATGTAAGTTTCAAGTTTCTCAAAATAAAAAGTTGGGGGAAAGGAAACAAATAGCCTGGGCAAGGTCTGCAATAGTATAGATACGCTGCGTCTCGATTTCACCCTGAGACAGCTGAGGATGGATGTCTCCAGGTAGCTCCCAGAGAGGAGCACTCCCCTGCACATGCGCCTGCCACTGTTGGACATCGTTCCCAAGAACCTGGCTTGGGGCTGGGGGGGGTCTGGGGAAGAGAAATCCGCCGCCCCACTGTGTTGCTTCTCTCAAAGAAAAAAGGGTGCATGTTCATGACTTCTGTTTTCACAAAATCTTACCAGCCTGAGATTTGTTTTCATTTTTGATGTTGTCACTTTGGATTTCTGACACAGTTTGTTTCGGTGAGACAGCAAACTTGGTCATAAATCTGAAGGAGTGAGAAAAATCGCCTAACATCAACAGCCATACAGCTGTCCTTCAGGGGGCTGCCCTTCGGGTCTCCTCCAGGTCTAATCTGCCACCCACTATGGGGACGCCCAGCCTTTGGTGTAAAAGCTCTGGTACTGGCTCATTGAGAACGAGTCGTTGGCAGCACACATGTAAAAAGGATCCAGATTCACATATCATCATTTTATATGACAACTCAACGCTGAATTGGCACAGCTTTAACATAAAATAATCTCCAGTGACACAGAGGGGAGGAGGGAACCACTGGAGCAGACACAGGGTGGCAATTTGGAAATCCGCATGGAAACCCTTGAACACCATCTGGGCTTTCTGAAGTAATCTTGAGGGCTCTGTCAGGGGCGTGGGTGGGAGACACACTCCAGCCCCCTCCTGCCACGGGCCTCGCCTGGGACCACCTAGGACCCCAGGCCTAGAGGTCGGACACCCTCCCAGGGCCCGAGGCACCTGCGCCGGCCCTGCAGCCGTCCCTGGAGCAGGACAAGGAGGACTGTCCAGCGCCCAGGGCAAGGGAGAGGCTCGCCCTGGTGACTAGGGTCCCAGGAATGCCAGTGGGGGTTCAGACTTCATCTCCATTCCAGACTAAACAGGCTTTTGGAGGCTGGTCTGGAAGCTAAAACTACTGTATACTGCTGGTCTTAATGAAAAGTAGATCATGAGTTTCAACCAACCAAAAACTAAATCAACCTCATTAGACAGGGTCTGTTTAGAAAATAAGCACTGCTACATTACAAGAGGAATTCACGGATCCCAACGACGGTGGGAGCTCATTTGCTATATACAACGCATCAACGCCTTTCCATTTCTACTTCATTTCTACCCCAAGTCTCTTCTGAAAAATTAATAAACAGTAGAATGTGAGAGAAATAACCACAAACTGAAGTGCGGCAATGACCTTTCCCACTCTCAACCCTGGTTATTCTAGAGAAAGTTCTGGAATGATTTTTGGTGGCTTCTTCAGTCACTTGTCCCTGCTCCTGTTCATAGATGGGGCTCACTTGGACCAAGGTCAGGCCTCTGGGTGAAAACACAGTCACTACAGGAAGCCCCTCAATGAATCCAAGTTCAAAGTTTTACCCTAAACCATGTATGACGACACATGCCTGTCATCCCCTCACTCTGGGAAGCTGAGGCAGGAGGATCTTATGTTCCAGCCCAGCATGGGCAACTCAGTAACAAAGTAAAACTCTGTCTCAAAATAAAAAGGGACTGGGGACGTACCTCAATGAGAAGGCCTTGGGGTTCAATACTGAGTGTTGTTTAAAAAAAAAAATTATTTCCCTGAGCTTAATGCTCAGGATTGACACACATTGCAAACCTCTAGGAAGAAATTAAGCTGCTCAAGTAAAGGAAGGAGAAGAAGGGGGCTGGGGAGGAAGGACAGCAAAGGGGTCAGCTTGTTACATAGATGAGTCAGGGTACTGTTTTCAATTCAATCTAACATTTTCATCCTGGGGCTGGCTCTTCAGCGTTCCCATGTCAGATTACAGGGTGACTCTTCTGAAAGTTCTGTGCTAAAGAATGGAAAACCTCACCCCTCATGTCTACCGGAAGGCTAGTATCCTCCAGAGCTGCTGCCTGGCCCCTGTTAACAGCCTTCCAAGCCTGCAAAAACTGTTTTTGGAAGAGGCCAGGCAGCCCTTCACTGCTACAACCCTGTCTCCCTCTCCGAGAGGCTCCCTGACACTTCTAAACATTTTTCCTTAAGTCATTAAGCCTCATGAGCCACTAAGCCAGGAAAATCTGGCTTTAACATTAAACATATTTCATAGTCACAGCTGTGCCAAAAAGCCAAGTTTCGCGTGTAAATTCTTCCTTGGTTGTTCTCCAAAAACGACTCACATGGAGGAAAATTCTATCTACATGAACACACCAGCAAGCAAGGCATCCTGAGGCTCCTTTCAACCCTGAAGGGTGTAACAGTTTAACATTCCCAAGTTGCAGAGAAATAAGAAATTCTCACCCAAAACCAGAAGAGATCGCAAAATACCAAGAGATCGCGGTACCACTCAAGGTCTACGTGATCAGGCATTTTGTTTTACAAGCAATTGCTCTAGAAAACCTTTGAAGATCCATTAACAGAGCTGGAGAAAACGCCTGCTGGAGAGGACACTCTGCACACTCTGACACACATGATGGGAAGAGTCTGTGTGCACACATCTGTGCCCTGCTCTATTGCAACACCCAGAGTCAGGTGGTCTAAGAGTGTCGTTTCTCATTTGGAGATCTGCAAAATCTTGTTCAATTACAAACCCGCCACAATTAGGCCAGGTGCTTGTGATCACACAGCTGTTCTGGAAATTCCCCCATCAGCACTAAAGACCTCAAAGGATGGCAGCGAGCATACAACAGCAATCACTGTCTGTCTTGCTATTTCAACAGAGGCGTGCAAAAGTAAAGCCATCCACAGGAACACGGAATAACCACAGAAACAACCTCCTGGCTGTGCAGCCTTGGACAGGTGACTAAGCTTCCCCGAATTCTGCTTTCCTGCTAAGACTTTGGGGTTCTCCCTTAAGGCTGGGGACTGACCTGATGGAGGATGTGAGCCACGTTAGCTGTTACACTCGGCCTCTCTTTTTAACTATGGCGCTTTGCTAGATTGAGACAGTAAGTATTGTAAGCCAAGATTCCTACCCTGGCTTTGTCCATTTAATCCCCGAATGTCTGTGACACCAAGTTTGAAAGGGGTATCATCACTTGTTTTAAGACACAATGGGCTGTGAACCTCTCTTTTATTCAATTGCTTGGGTAAGTCATAGCACTCTTTAAATAGCTCGTGTCTCCTCCACTCCACACCGAGAGGAAAGGGCCTAGGAGCTGCTTACTGAAGGAGCAGCTAGGTGACAGTGGACTTGCAAAGGAAAGAAAAGTGCTTTTTGATGAAGCGAATGGACTAGACTTGCTCCCGTTATCTTTGGTGATCAGCAAATACACAGCAGCAAACTCTGCATATAAAATCCGGCTTGGAAAAAACCCGAGTTACTAATGCAAGTTTGCAAATATAGCAACCGTAATGAAATGGATGCTTTTTAATGATTTCCTATAATGGTGTTTATATATGGAAGCTTTTTCCCCTATTGAAGCAATTTAATTGGAAAATGGCAAAGGAGTAAGAGGCAGCTGGCCAGTTCCGATTAACAAACACACTGACTGTACTCTGTGCTGCAGCCTTAATGAACTCCTCCAAGTCCTCCCCAAGTGCCTGCCCTCCTTGGGGACATGGTTGACCTTTCTCTGCCCAGAGCAGCCCTACACCCTCTTCACCTGCACTGTTCCCATTTGGCCCTAAAGATTTCCACTCAGCTGAGACGTCTGGGAAGTAGATTCTCACCCAAGGACATCACCAGGGACTCTGTGGCCTCCCGTGAGGGCCTGACCCCACTGTGGGTCCTCACATGCCCTAAAGAACTGTGTGCTCCAAGATGCTGCCCACTCCTATTCAGATATTTGAGTGTCGCCTATGTGGAGGCACTGCTAGACTCATACTCAAGGTCACCGAAGTCCCTCCTGCACACAGCTTGCAATCTAGCCTAAGAGACGCAGACTGGTAATAGGCAAGGGGCTAGTGCACACACACATGCACACACACAAACAAAATTTCCTCAAGTAGAGCTAAGTGGTATGAAGGAAACAAGCACCAAAGATTGACACTGCACACTCCAGAAGGGGGGTTAGGGATGTCTGGGGAGGAGACTGTGGACTAAGGGAACGGCCTGTGCAGACAGCAGGAAGGCATGCTCCATGCAGAGCTATAGCCAACACGAAGCCTACAGGTGGGAGAAGCTACCAAGAGAGGTGACCAAGAGCAGGAAAACAAACAGAGAGCGGGACAGGATGAGGCTGCAGGCAGAAGCACAGGCCCCAAGGAGGAACCTGAGTATCACCTGGGTTTAAGGGGCTAGAATGTGGGAGTACAGCCGTCTGGCAGCAGATTCTGTCTTATGTCTTAGCACCTAGCACAGCACCCAGAGTTCACTGAATAGGTGAATAAAGGTTTCTCTGGTGGGCAGAACACACGTGCTGACACCGGGGGAGGCATGAAGGGCCCTGGCAGTTTCAATCTTGCCCAGAAAGATACCACTACTGGTTAAATTTATATATTTTTACATAAAGGACAGAATGCAAAGAAATGATTCAAAATGAATGACTTGGGAAAATGAAGATGCCCCACCGCATAGACAGGCAGATGCAGGCTCCTACCATGAAGAATCAGTGCTACTGATGCCAAGGAAAGTCCCACAGGAGAGATGCCCATTCAAGTGAGTTAATCTTTGCATCTCCCAAGCTTACTTAATTACAAGACTTTGTCCCAGTGTGCATCACTTACTAATTTCATAAAATACAATCTGAGAGAAGGAAATGGAAGGATCAGTGCAGGGCTGACCTTCCGCAGCACCTGGGAGCTTGGTGGCAGCTTGAATCTGGATGCCTAATGCTGCGAGGGGGACTCCAGAAGCTCGGGGCTGCTAGGGGTGGAGACTGATAACGCTGGTATGACTGGATCACGGTGGCACAGGCTGGTAGTCGCGTTGTGTGTGGTTTAACGCAAAGCCTGAGGCTTTGTCTCAGATGAGTGTCAGGAAGGCAGTTCTGGCCTGAATCAAACTAACCTGAACCCAGTCCCTGGCCTGCATGTCTTCACTAACGGGGCCTGGGGAGGTGTCTTCACTCTTCAATAGACTCTGTCTGGTTGAAGCTGATTATCAATCAGTGGACAGCTCTCAGTGACTCTGATGCAGGTAAATTCACCTTACTGGGCCTTAGCAACAATCCAGACTGCTGACCACCTCCATCTTACCAGAGCCTTCTCTGTCCTAATGGATCAACACCCAGACAACTCCCCACCATTTTCTCCCTACATCTTTGGCCGATTGGTTGATTGCCTCATTGATTTAGTCAAACAGGATCTTCAAAGATATACCACATGCCAGGCCCTGGGAGAGGCTCCGGAAATATACTAGGAGATCAGACAAACACACTTCTGCCCAAGAGTTTAATGAAAGAGGCAAAGAAGTAGCCATAATTTAGAATTCCAATGTGACATAAGAAGGAAACAGATGGGACAGTGACAATGTCAGCCCAGCACTCACAGAGGCTCGGGCTCTGTGAGACTGAGGAGGTACATTCACACTAAGAGCAACATGGGGCACTGCTGTCAGAGCTCCCTACGGAGTCTGCTCTTCAGCTGACGGCCCCAAGGCTTAGTCCCAAGCCCCTACCACCTCTCATTCTCTGTCCATCGACTTCCACAGCTTTCCTCCAGTGTGCAAATAACCTGTTGTCTCCTAGCTGCTTCTCTTCAGCCTGGAACGCTCCTCTTGACTATTTACCTCGATACCTACTGCCTTCTGAAGCCTCTCAAGCCAGGTCATTTCAAGACACCTCAAAGTCCTGCCCAACAAAGCACCTATTCACCCTTCAAACTTCACCTAGGAAAACAAAAGAAAACAAAACTCAAAGCAAAACCACCTAATCCTTTTCCCTACACTCCCACACTGGTGAGAGGCCCCGTCATCCATCCACTGTACAAGCCAGGCCCTTGTGGGACACCCATAAGCACATCTCCACCTCCGCCCATTTTTCAATCCTTTAGCGAATCTTGCCAAATGTTGTTTGATCAGTGGCTCTTTTTCCACATTAGAGAAAGATTAATTTAAAAGGCAAATCTGATAATCTCATCCCTTCCCCCACTATTAAAATCTTTCAGTACTTACTTGTTGATCTTTGGAGAAAGGCCAAACTCTCTAACATGGTCTGTAAAATTCAGGGTGACCTTGGCCCTGCCGACCTCTCCAGCCTCCCTCATCACACCACAGTGATCTCTCACCTCCTAAAATATATTCAGCCCCTTCACTGGATGCCATCTCCTCCTCTACCTGCTTAGCTCCTAGTGATCCTCTGGATGTTAGATTACATGTCACTTCCTAAAGGAAGCCTTCCTAGAACCCGAGACTGAATCAAAGTCCTCTGACACACTTTCATGGCAGCACACTTAATGATATTATCACATGTATACAGGTTTAAATTAAATATAAAATGTGTTATATTTGATTAAAATATCACTCCCCAATGAAATGTTAATTTCCATGAAAACTCACTGCACTCATTTTCCTTTTGGTCCTTCTATCTCCCCCTACATGTGACCATTTTCTAAAACATGATGTGCCTCCCTCTTTTGACTCCACACCCTCTCACTTCAGCTCCTATGCCTTCAAAGCCTCTGCCTTCGATCTTAATCTCTCTCCAAATATCCAGGCAGGCATTTCCAAGCAGACCAGAATCCTGCAACATTTGTACTGCAGCCCACCATTAGGGCATTTCATTTGGCACCTCACTACATAGACATATGCAACAAACAAGTTTCATGAAACAATACTGCCACTGTTGTTTTTCCATTTGCTTTCATTTCTTTTTTTTTTTTTAAAGGGGGAGGGGGACAGTGCTAGGGATCAAACTCAGGGCCTTGCTCTATCACTTGAGCTAAATCGCCAACCCCTGCTTTCATTTCTGAAGTATTTTATTTTTATCATTTCAAGATCCAGTAGAGGGTTACAACCTCAAGTTTAAGACACGAGGTACCAGATATTTCCACATGGATATTTCTCTACAACCTTAAACACAGCATGACTATTTCTCAACTTGTTTCTCAATCAAACTTCCTTACCAAAGATTATGATTATCCTGTTAGTCACTTACGATCAACATGTTGAAGTCATCTGGGATTCTTCCTTCTTACCCAACATCGTTAAAGCTCCTAGAGCTCTACCCCTGCGGCGCATTGACACCATTCCACCCTTTCCATTCCCACCGTCACAGTTCAGATATGACTGTAAACTTGGAACACTGCGACAGTGTTTTTAATGGGTTTCCTGCTTCCAGAATTTTCATAGAGGTGACATATGCTTCAATCACAGTCCTGTCAGGGCAGAAAGCTAATTCAACACTTCAGTTCCACTTTGACCAACAAAATAATGAATAAGGGGCTAAAATGGATATGCTCTCACCCACTCAAAAACTCCTGGAGCAATTAAATTTTAACTCATGCTGGCCCATGTTTTTTAAGATTCCTTCTTCAATCAAGAAAGCAGACTGGGGCTTGGTGCTGGTGACTGGACGGACTCACCCATGTCTGCAGTGACCATGGTGGACTGGTTTTCGGGAATGGAGACAGAGGTCTGGTCTTGGTCCACACTGCGGGAGTCCTCATTGACCTCATGTTGGCTCTGGCTGAGCTCTGATCGCAGTTCAGAGTACTCATCTTCCTCCCTGAGGAAAAACAGACAGTCAGTCACCACTGACCAAGGGTGCAAGACAAATCCCTAGAGACTCTGTGTTCTGCAGACAAGACAAAGATATTCAGAAAGGAAACAGGTAGTTTCTCACCCAGTCCACAAGGGCCAGGATTCTTTTCGGCCTCAGCAGATGGACACAGCTATGAACAGCCGGGGCACGAAAGTGAAAGGGTGGCTCTGCGGCTAAACACACATGCACACACTGAACAAGGTTCATCTATTGGGCTACTAGAAACATTTCCTCTTCAAAGACTACTTGAAGAAGTTAAATAGCTCCACCCCCTCAGAGTCTGAGGTTTAAAAAAAAAAGGTGAGTACTACCACTGAGGTGAAAGTAAGCAACATAATTAAGAATCCAGCGAACAGCAACATCACAACTATCATCTGGAAGATCCTACTGGGGTGGTTTCCTTCTTGGAAGAAGATGGAGTTGTTAGGGTTGGAGCTACTGAGAAACCAATACCTCATCTAAGTTGATCAAACCGGACCCTTGGGAGGTGTACAGATCAGCACATCTAAGAAATACCACACTTATTGTCCCCGAAGAGAACAGAGTTTGGAGGTAGGAAAAGAGGATGGTTAAGGAGAAAAATGCAAACCGTGAGTGACAGAATACCATTTGCTCCCCCTATTTCCTCCCATTTGTGTCTGCTGGCAGGAAGGCAGCACGGAAATGCAGCCACATTTCACCTGACACACACACCCTCCCTCTCTTCTCAGCCTAGCATGGATCCTGCAACCTTTGGTCTCTGAACTGTACTACTGACAAGTTATGAAAGGTTAGAATTGTAGTATGTACTTCAAAGCACACACACTGCCCCTCCATATACCACAACAGTCACCACACACACAATGGATTCAGGCAAGGAAATAGCAAGGTAACTCTCAAACATTTACTTTCCATGTGAGCCAAAAGAGATCATCGTCAGGGGATTTAATTGTGGAGTGGAAAACCTGTTGGTGTCTGCTCAATTTCCAGGAAAGGATATGTGCAGAAAGAAATTCATTTTAAGTAGTCAAGAATGGGGGCGGTGGGGAGAGATCTATATTCTCAGGTTTTAAGGAAACCAAAATGCCGAGTGGTCACCACTGGACCTTGGGAGAGCGGCAACTGGGGAGAGTAATGTAAGGCCTCCACGAAGTGCTTGGTTTTCTACAGAAATCAATGTTCTCCCAGGAAAGGAATTCAGCTGCTTTATAAATGAGACCCTGCTTTATAAGGTGCTTTAAGTAAAAGTCACTCAGAAAACCAAGAAGACTTTAAACAAATATAAAGCCCCCAGTTGTGAAATACATGAATTAGAATGGGAGTGGTAAAGGAAAAAAAAAAAGGTTAATGTTCTATGAATAAGTTAATTATTAGACATATGCAGAAGTCAACAATAATTAGGTTTAAGAAAGAAAACAATTAAAAAGTACTCTTAGGAGTAGCATTTTTGGTCTAGAGGGTAATTGTGCACTGATATGTCAACTCCCCTTTCAGTCAGCACTTAAGATCCTGATTTTAGTTAACAAGAGCCTTTGTGTATGACGAATAAATTATCTTCACTGCATGACCAATGTAATCAGCTTCAGTGTAGCTGAGACTGTTACAGCTAAGTAAGTGATAAATACTGCTATTGTTTCTCTGGTACAAATGACATTTGCAGAAATCTCTAACAGCCATCTTAAACCTTCCTGGCTGGGCAGATTCCAAAGCAAATGGTTTCTGCCAAACCTCCCGCTTGCTTCGTACTACATTACTTCCAGGGACAAGTAGGATGGACTTTATGAAGAAGTGAATGGGGAAGGGGTGGGAGAAGGAAGTTGTTATTGTACAACATCCCCTGCTAGGGTCAAAGCACAGAGAGAGGATGACACCACATTAGCAATGTGATCACAGGCATGAGGCTCTTGGTGTCATGAAATGCAAATTAAGGATGTTCACTCAATGTATTTGAGGACCAAGACCAGGACAAGAAAGCAAAGATGGGATGGAGTCTCTGTTGTGGGAGACAAACATGTTATAACCAATTCTAACCGACAAGAGATGTCATAGATGGACACAGGAGATGCAGGTGGGAACACTGGTGAGTAGGGACCAGAAGGAAGTAGCACTCCAGACGAGCCTACAGCAAGTGGATTTCAGGTGGGTCACGAGAACAGAAGAACACATGGAAAGGCTCAGGGGAGGTTTGTGTACCATGGTGAAGAGCAACCAAACGGGCAAAGGTCAGGAGACTGGAATGGTGCTCAAGCTACTCACTAATAGGACAATTTTGATCAAAAGGAGAATGTATTACTTAGGAGGAAACAAACAATCAGAGTTAATTATAGAAATAAAATTACCATGTGAAAAGCCAAGGAATTCAGGGGAAGGAGTAAATGTTACTAAGGTGTTGCGTGGAAACTGATAAAATGGAGGAAAGAAGTATAGAATCTCTGTATCCTTGACCCCACAAGAAAGGGTTAACATACAGATCCTGAAGTAGGAGACTAGGGCACATTAGTAAGGTGGCTGGAGCTATTGGCAGGACCTGCCAACTGAAGACTTGTTAAGCACGGGTGCAGAATAGCAGCTCCGGCACTGATACGAGATCAGCCTGAGCCCTGCACCCGGAACTGATCTTCCGAAACGAGAACACATGGAACCTGGCGCCTGATACCAGTCTTCTGCCAAGCCTAGTGTCTGATGCCAGCTTTCTAGCATAAGATCAAGTACGACCACCTGCATCAACTATCAAAGAAGCTATAAAAGTGGCAGCAGTTGACAGCACCACTATCCTCTTGTTCTGGCAGGGGTCCATTCGCTGGCAGGACATTTTCTTCTCTTTTTCCCTCAGAGCACCTTTTTCTCCTTGAGCACTTCTGCCCATCTTTTCCTTTTCTTCTAATTTCTGCCCTAAAATAAACAGTACTCTTTCACATTCACCAACTGACCTGACCGAATCATTGACCAGGACAGTAAGAACCTGGAAAAACTTCTGCTCCCTACTCCACCTGATAACAATCCCGTGTAAAAAGTTCTTCTGTAGTACCAGTAATACATATTGTGAAACAAAAACAACACAAAGTTGCAAACAAAGTAAACAGTAATTAAGAGGCAGAAAGCTACCTTGCACAAAGATCAAAGAAGTTTTTTTGGCACAAGTAACAGAGGTTAAACTGAGCTGACATATTAGAAGATGTGGGCAGCCCTGTTATTTCTCCCACCAGCTGCAGTTTAAAAAAAAAAAAAAAAGAAAAAATTATCGAGTTGCATTTTTATCATCTCCCAGCAGCATCATTCCTGAAAGGAGGCTGGAACCTAGGACAGGAAAAATTACAGAAACAAACTTTTCCAGGGCCCTTTCCAAACTGGCAATTTGTGACTGCAGTATAAATGGCAGGCTCCTGATGGGGCTTTCTCTTTCATTCGTAGTCCATCACAGGCCACGGAATAGGTCAGAAACACTCTGTCCAAAAATAGGGAGGCTTTTCAGGGAAGATCCTGAGCTTCCATCCAAAGCTGCTCTGCACAGCCTCAAGTCACCTCAAGTCAAGAGAACTTGCTAAGGACACAGCATCAGCTTCTCAAAATGATTTTACTGTTTTTCCCTTTCGCTGTATACACAGCAGCCCCTATCTCTTGGAGGGGAAATGCCCCCTAAAAATACCTACTGCTAAATTTGATGATGGAAAACAAGAAAAAGCGAAAAAGGCCAAAAAGTTATCATTTAAGACACAGAAACATGGAAGCCAAGACAAACTGATGAATGCTGATAATTGTATCTCTCTCTGGCACATAAAGGATCACTTCAAAGGATTCTGAATGTACATGATTCTGTCCACCTGTAGCATCTGTGAAGTCCTCCAAGCCACTTTATTTAGGTTTGCAATGATCACTGCTTGCTACTATCTTAAACGGAAAAAACATTTTTTCTAAGCAGGTCGATCTTAGACAGTGCACCCACCTCTGCGATGATGAACAGTGGCAGAAAAGTACCAAGCTGGCCTACAGGAAGGGGTCTGAAGGACCAAATTAATCCAGGATCAATACTTTTATTTAAAAAAATCAGATAACCAAAACTTCAAGAGGAGAAGTGACATACAACATTATGCAACCAGCCAGTAGCAGCACAATCTAATTCCTAAATTTCATATCAATGAAACAGAAGTCTAAAATTATGGCCTAGGGAAAAGATTTTTTATTGCTTTTGCTTATTTTTGAAGATTCCTTCTTATTGGCGAGGGGTAAAATGATCTAATCTGAAAAGTAAAATGTTAATGAAAGTGTAATTCTTATCATGCTTTCCAGGCTTCAGGCTGAAGTACTATGGAGTCAACACACTTGACAAAATGTAACCTCAGGGCTCCTTTATTTGAGGAGTACACTCATGCCTTATCATTGGTCTGGAAAGAACTGCAAAGATCCAGACGGTCATCCACCCGTCTGGGCCGCTGTCAGTCATCTGTTGTTGTGAACCCAGCATACTCGACCCGGTGGAGTTTTTGTCGAACTACTTTCTGTGTTTCTTACAATTAAAGGTAGACTTGCTCCGAAATGGCTGAAATTATTTTAATGAAGAAAGATTTTAGATATAGGGAGGAAATACATTCCTTTCAGTTTTCATAAAAAAGCTATCAGAAGAAGTGATGAGTGAGGTCTAGATTTTTCCTTCTGTTCTGCCTCCTCATACTCTCCCACATAGCACAGAGCAGTGATGGCGAACCTCTTAGAGCGTTTGATGGTTAACAAACAGGTGGCTGTGGCACACAGGCCATACATTTGCCACTGCTGGCATAGAAGAAGGTCAGACTCATCTGCAAGTTTTCTGGTGAACAACTAAACAAATGGGATTTTGAAATGCTCTTCCAAGGATATAACAATCCACCCTTGTCATAACAAGATCCGATAAAAGATCCATATGTGAGAAGTTGAAAATATCAAATGAGGGTTTATGCACACCCTAGGAAGAGAAGGCAGAGAGAAATGTACCCTTTCTTTCTTGGTTTCATTTTTATTTCATTTTATTGTGCCTGTCAGGCCATAACTAAAGCAGAACATGTTTTCCTGGAACATAAACAGGTTTTGGTCAGATTATGTTTGAGAGACAGCACATGGGTCAAAGTGTAGTCCAAAGACCAAGAAAAAGACCAGGCTCCTGTGTAGCCCTGAAATCTCAGGTATCAGAAGACAGAGACTTGAGTATGACTGTATCTGATGGGATATTGTCCCATCTGCTGCCTTTCAAGATGAAAGGCGTTGAGGAGGATAAGGGCCAAGGCTGACAAAGGGTCTCAGATAAAGCGGAAATGATCCATCTGGATCTGCTGGGTCCTAGAATTTAAAGAGCAGGAAGGAAGACTTAGTATGAGCGAGTCAAATGCTATAGAAAAGGATCAGTAACAAGGAAACAGTGCTAGATTTTTCAATTAAGAAACTGACAGTGGACTCCGGGATTGGCTCAGTCATATAGTGTGCATTTAGCATGCATGAGGCCCTGGGTTTGATCCCTAGCACCACAAAAAGGAAGGAAGGGAAGAAAGACCAATGGTATGCTCAGGCTCCCAAAATAAAACAGCACAGACTGAGTGGCTTGAAGAACAGAATTTATTATCTCACAGTTCTGGAGGCTGGAAAGCCCAAGACCATGTTGCCAGCATGGTCTGTTCTAGAGAGGGCTGCCTTCTCACTGTGTCATGCCACGGCAGGGAAGAGGGAACACACAAGCTCTCTAGTGTCTCTTTTTGTGTGGACAATATCCCATTGTGAGGGCCACACACTTCTCTGTCACTAACGAAATCACCTCTCAAAGGCCAATTTCAACATATACCGCACTGGTGATGAACAGATGAATCAGGGTGGGGAAGAGAAGATACAATTTGGTCCACAGGGAAAGGGGTTTAGGAAAACTGCTGGGATAAGAAGCCAGACGGTAGTGGGTGACCAAGCAAACAGGACACGAAGCACAGAACAAGGACTCATCACTAGTCCTGAGAGCTCATACTAACAGGCTAATGTGCTAGGAGTTGCTGATGAGAAAGGAAAATAATCTCCTTGGGGAAAAAAAGATCTCGTGCTTAATTTGCTAGACTTTTTCTTCCTTTTCGGATCCAAAGTGAGCTAGTCATGTATTTTTTCATATTTCCTTTCCCAATATATAATCTCCACAAATCAAAGAAACATTTTTAAAAAGTCACTCATAACACATGGTGAAGTGAAAAGGCACATATGATCCAATTTGTTTAAAATGTTCATGAATAAAAATTTTTAGAAGGCCATATACAAAATGTTCAGCATTTATTTCTAGAAGATAGGATTTAGGCTGCACTAAGCAGAGTTCAGTCAGGAAAACAAACTGCACCGGATGATTGAAGCACAAAGCAATTAGGCGGTTCTGAGCTTGCAAAACTGCTGGAAAGTTAGAGAAGAGAAAGGTCGGTAAAGGCTCTCAGGAGCTGTCAGACTGGCCATCACAGCTGCGGGACCCTCAGAAATCAGGACACTGCTGCTCTCTTCATACTTCCCACAACTTCAGGGTCTAGCCAGTCGGCAGGCAGGCCAAGCCCTACGGCAGCTGCCACCACCATGGCCTAGGGAGAAGAAGGGCTCCCACCGCCCTTCTACCTCTCAGGCGTGTGTGAGGCACACACCTCATTGGCAGAGCCCAAACTGTATCCAGCACCCATCTGTCAAGCGGGCCTGGGAAGCAGCCTCAGGGCCCAGGACTCCTTGGAGGCTGAGGAGTAATAGCGAGAAGGCTGTGTGTGGTGCCAAGGGACAGAAGATATCCACCATAGTCTACCCTCTTGATTACCCAGTGACACACCCCACACGCCCTCCTGGCCACACTTAAATTCCCAAATTGCAACACCAAGGACATCAACCCTCTGTGGCTATCCCTCGATTCACTGTAAGTAGGCTCAGCTTCTCAAAATGGGACGCACAAACACAATCAGTTACTGTTTCCCATGTTAGATCTTCATTCTTCTTCTAGTTCAGTGACAAGCTTACTTAGATACCATATAACTTAACTGCCAAATTCTAAGTTTCACCAATACCAATTTACTTTATATAAAATAACAGTGGAAAAGAAGAGAAAAATATATGCACATGCATACATAAACAAGCAAAAAAATACGCATTGCCTAGCCACCTTTTCTCCAACTGGTCACAAGATTATAGCTGTTAGATTTATAACTTTCTTCTACTAAGAAATCCACACTTCCTTTGTGTTTGGTATCTAGCTTGAGTTCTATCAGCTCAGCTAGTTAGAATTAGTTCTTTACCTAGTGAGGTAGTCCAAAATCTTTATCGCTGAAGGACCTAGCCCTATGTTGGTTTGCTCTAGTCTACTTCTACCACTGAACAATTTCTAGGAGGTATCCCAGAAAAATCTCAAGTTTCAGACATAGTTCTTCCTGCTCTTCAATATAGTAACAATCCAGTTTCCCTCTTGATAGTCACCCCAGCCAGTAAAAACCACCTTCTTTGCTTGCTGGTTAAGCGGCATGAGATACAGTCTGCTGATACCAGAGGAACCATTATTTTACTCTGCGGTGGAAGCCTTGTAGCAGAGGTCAACGTTGCAAGGATGAGAGGCAATCATTTTTTAAAGTGAGTTTTTAGGTGTATGAACGAGAAGAGCTACTTTTACTTCTCTTGATCTTTGGATCCAAAAAAGGTAGCACCATAAACTGTAGCTAGTTAGAAACCTTTGTCACATCTCTAGGACATTCAAAAAGGTTACATTTTGGATTTACTCTCTCTGGCCTGGGTTTGTCAACTACATCAGGTAAGGGAACTGGGCAAGAAACCATGGTTCTCCACTGTGATGGTAAGTCGAGTCTCCGAGCACAGCCCACACTTTTTCCTACTACATACAGCAAGCAACATTTTTGTAGGTTCCCCATTTCTGTCGGTTATAGAAATACAGTGATTTCAGTCAAAAGTGTTGGATTACCACTGTGGTCCTGTTGACCAATAATATAGTAACCAAGTCCATATCGACTCCAGCAGTTCACTGGCACCAAAGACCCCCTTTTATCATTCCCCTACCCACCAGTCCCAACACTCTAAGTCCTTGAAGTTCTTCAACATTATATGAGGCAAGTCCTGACATTTTCAACATCTTTTTTTGTATGTGTGTGGTGGTTCTTGGAATTGAACCCAGAGCGTTCGCACCGAGTTACATCCCCACTCTATGTTTTAATTTTTAGTTTTTACTTAGTTTTTTGAGACAAGATCTTACTGAGTCACAACAGTGTCTAGGATCAAACTTGTGATCCTCTTGCCTCAAACTCCGAGAGTGCTGGAATTAGGGGCATGCACCACCACACCCAACGGCAACATCGTTTAACTCAGTCCTCTACTGAACCTAGTTTTTAACTAATCCAAATGCTATAGCTAAAAATTGTGAATCCAGGCTCTTTTGTAGGAACAGTTACATCAAACTCATCATCAATCTATGATCTTGCCATTCTGTTCCAGAACGCATAAATTCTAATCCCAACATACACAGTATGATCAAAAAATACAGTAAAAAAAATTTTTAATTAATCCAAAAGACACATTGCTGTTAATCTCCCTCGCAGTACTCCGCTCCTTGCTTCAAACACGCTTATCCCATCATTCATGCCACTATCTGCAGCAGTTCTGGAAGTCCTTTTCTGTGAGCATTTTAGTTGTGTTGTCGTGGCTACCTCAAGGTCCTGAATCAGTTCAAAATATCTGCCTTTCATGGTCATTTGAACTTTGGGGGAAGAACTACAAGTCACATGGTGCCAGACTCGGTGACTAACGCGGATGAAGATACGCTGCAATGTTTTCATAAGCGCGCCTTTCACTTGGAGGGCACTCAGCAGCAGCATTCACTGTACTTTTGATCATACACACCCGATATATAAACTCACGAAAGACGACTTCTAGAATTTATTCAAGAAAGTGGCAAGAATGATGGAACAGGAGTGTTTGAAGAGAGTAGTATTTGGGGGGGATTAGGAGCAATGTATCTTTTACTGCAATAAATTTCTAAAATGTCAACATTCACCATCTAGTGTGATCACAATCTCATCTCTTTCCATTGATTTTTATTCATATAAATTAACAAAATCCTACAAATCTCTTTTAGCTGTGTCTTCCCAGGTTGGATTTTCTACTTCTCTTCTGGGCTGTGGTAGAAGTTGGTCACTTTTAGCCCTTAAAGAGGAATGCAGGAGTGGGACAAGAATATATTTGCCACCCCCATCTGGAAGGAGATAATTAGAGTCTCCAAGTGTGGTACGACTAACTTTCATAGATGGGGCGAGGGAATTGCTTCTGTAGGACGACAAACTCAGTAGGGTTTGTAATTCCTTCGTATTAGGGTTCATCTGAATCTACCTAAATGCCTCTTAAATTCTCAACATTTCATCTTTTCCTGTTAAGGCTTAACTTTCACTCAAGAAAGCTGATGAGGCTGTTAATTCAACTTACACTGTAGTTCAGCAATCTGCAGGGTCCAATCCTTGCCTACATTAGCCCTGTGGTTGTAGGAAATGGAGAATCTTCTAGGGCAGTCACAGAAGGGTCCTGCTTCGATGACTGGGAGCTAAGATAAAAATTTTAAACTATAAGATTGTTATTTATTTCCTTAAGCACTTCGGTGTTACTTACATGTGGATCACATCATCTCAGATACTTCCTTATTCATGATCTCTCAACTTCTCCAGTGAATGCCTGACTTAGGCCCAGACTGAAGTGACATACAAGTCTCCAAGGAAGGCAGTACTGGCTGTAGGGGGACCCACTCGTCTAAGAGCTAGTTCTCTGGACCTCAGGTAAGGCAGGGCAGTGAGAACTCATCCAAGGGGCGAGCTGGTTCCTACCACACCAGGGTCATCACGGTGGCCCGGAGCCCCAGCACTTTGCCAGAGGGCTGAAGGCTGCAGCGTCCTCGCCCGCTGCAGCTCAGAGGCAGGAGGAGCCTCGTCTCACTGGCCCACAATGCCTGCTCATCGCATAGCCTTGCGGCGTGCCCTGGAGAAGGACAAGCTCACCCACGTAATGCAGACTAGCAGAATTTAGCGTGACATCTGCACACACGCGATCCTCCCCTAAATGAAAGGCACTGGTACATGTTTATGGTCAAGACCCCACTGTATTTTAAAGTGAAGCAGCTTGGCCATTACATTTAATTTAAACATCTTGAAACTGAGTTTTCCAGGTGATAGGTGAAGCATTTTTTCCCCACAGCTCGCTGAGTCCATTTGATTTCACCTTCTTAAGTGTTTAAAAGTGTAACATGTTTTAATGGAAATTGCAAATTTGCCCGTGTCCTCGGTTAGGCGCCTTTAAATCTGCTATAATCATTTCTCTGGGCTGAAAATTCTTCTCTGCTCATGTATTTCTAACCTACAATCACTCTGAAGACCAGGATACAATTTAAAAGCCTTAAAGTTCTAAATTAGAATATGAAATTTATTGTGTGGCTCCAGCACAGTGCAAACTTTTCCACGACTTTACCCAGAAAACAGATGCCCCTCAATCCCCTCATCCAGAAGCCCCATCATTACTGCGACTCTCCAAGTTGGAACAAAATGCGCCCAAAGTTTCCTCTGACCTAAGACTTCTAGAGGAAGAACTGAAAGCAGGAGCCTGGAAGCCTCTTAATTACGGTGCGGCTAAGCACTCAGTGAACAAAGCGGCCTTTCTCTAACAAGGTAGGTGCCAATCACTCGCTTTCCTCAGGGCTGTTCCCTGAGCACCGCCAGGAAGATACAAACACGCTCACCCTGGGACACGCTCGCCCTGAGCTCTGTACCTTTCCCTGAACAGACACCAGCCATGATGCACTGTGCACGGGAGGCACGGGGCTGCCTGGCTAATGCACAAGGGAGGCAGAATCCCTGACAGTCACTTTCATGGGAAGAGAATTAAATAAAGGTAGAGATAACCTGGGTTTTCACTGCAGCTCCACCCTCAGCTGAATGTAATGGCAAGGCAGACACTATTTTTTAAGCCCCAGCTTTCTCAATAATAAAACGATGGAGCAAATCATGCCCCCCCCCACCGCCTTAGGAGTTTGGTAAGAGGGTAAGTCAATGGTTATAAACAACTTAAAATACTTTCAATATTAACAGATTATGTAGAAACCTATGAAATGCTTAGTTGTAAGTCACATTCATGAATCTCTTAAAATCTCCAAGGGAGGCTCAGAGTGCACCGATCTGGAGTAGGCTTGGTGAATAAAAGAAATCACAGGGTTACCACTCTTAACGCAGAGGGGGTTCCACTTAGAATGCATTAATAAAGTATTTCGCTCAGCTTTTGACTCTCTACTCTTATCCATAAGCCCAGGGTAACTCCCCTTCCATCTACCTTCCCGAGTTAACAGAAAGATTGAAATCACAACAGAACAACAGAGGTACAAGCCCATGATTAACAAAGCGAAGAGAAAGTGTGTTACAAATTGCGAAAGTCTTAGTTACAAAGAAAGCATCATTATAATCCACAGGGCTGCTTCAACTCCAACACCCATGCCAAAAATGGGACACAGCGGTGAAGAGGAAGCAGGCTGGAGCCCGAGTACCTGATGGTGGTGCCTTGCAAACGGTCTATCTTCTTATTGAGCTCAGCAATGATGCTGTGGAGTTCCGTGATGCGTTCCTCATACCGAAGTGTCGTTCGCTCCTGGACATCCTCATGTTCTCTCATGAGGTGGGACTGCTCACACTGGGACCAAGACAACAGAACAGAAGTGAAGATGAGTTGACACACCTTTTTTATGAATGATCCTACATTTAACGGCCTCAAACCATCACAGTCTTTACACTGACTGTACCTCAAAGAGCACACACTCCTGCTCATTGGCCAGTAAGCCCAGCAGACATATCAATAGGTTAATTCTGCGATGCCTGTGGAGGATAGCTGAGGTGTTGCTTTTCTAGCACTCAGTATCTCTCTGGGAAACAGTCCCTCAGCCACTGCACAGAGTCACTACAGGCCTAACCAAGTCACCTGCTTTCCCTTACCCAAGAAATGGGCAAGAAGCCCAAGCTGTATCCATGAGATGCCTTTCCTGGGAACCTGAATCTTAAGCAAGTGAACCCTAAGCTTGCATGGTATCAATTCATCAACAGCCTTGAAGGACTGCCCTTTAGTTCCTCCTGCTTATATGTTGTTTTATGGCTGTTTAGTTCCCTTTTACCAATTCACTCCTTTTTTGCTGAAGTTCGCCAGCTATTTTTCAACCAAATAACCCAAATGACATGACATCATGTCTTCTCTGGCAGGACTATGTGTAAATTTAATGCTTTCCAATATCCTTTCTTCCCATACCATAAACTCCCAAAAGTTAGGACAAAGTGTTTTTGGTATTTAAACCTAGCCTCTGGCAAATGGCTGGTTCACTGTGGGCGATCAAAAAGTGTTATGGAATGAATACACCACAATGCATTATACTGTCATGAAGGCTGCTTTGCAGAAATAATGACAAAAGAAGCTGAGGAGTTTCCTTTGCTCCATGTTTGATGGACTAAGAGGCAGCAGATACTATAAAAACATTTTTATAGATGGTTTAAATTCTAAGGAACCTGTTCATTTTTTTTCCTCACATTGGGGATTGAACTCAGGGCCTGGCACTTGCTAGGCAAGCGCTCTACCATTGAGCTAAATCCCCAACCTTGGCACCTGTTCACTTTGTTCATTTCACTCCACCCTCCTAAATCCCCACCTATCACTGTGCAGTTAATCTCATATAATAATGTATCATTCCTCAGGGATAGGGCTAGTTTGTGTCCTTGTCTACCACACTCAGTTTTAATTAATTTTCTGTCCACTCAAATTTTAATTTCATTTTAAACAAAGTTTCTCTAATGCCAAAAGCTGTATGTATTTGCCAGCTTTGTATTTTCAGGCCTGATGGCAATCAAGGAAAGGGTAAGACTTTTTACCCACTGCTATACCTCTATGGTTCTCCCCCATCCCTAGATCTGCCAAATTTCCAAAGGTGTAACTCAGTGAAGAAAAAAAAGTTTTCACAGATAAGTAGAATGCTTTGGTCAGCCTGACTCAATACTGTAACAGAAGTTCTCAATACACATTGGTATCTATGTATTGAGAAGTACTCAATACACATTGGTATCTATGAACGTGCCCTTCAAGAGTAGCTTGACCAGTGTAATGTAACTTCCCAGGAATTACTCAAGGATCCAGAAACAAGGAGGCAACACGGTCGTAGGATACCGTATCATAGACCTCCGTGGGTGTTACTTTCAGAAAAATACTGCTGTGAACTACTGTTTTTAGTGACAACCTTAAACTCAAATAATCTCCATTCAAGATCAAATATCTGGGAAATAAATGGGACCGGAGGTGAACATGAAGATGGAGAAAGCCACCTGTACAGGCTGGAAGTGTAGCTCAGTGGTACAGTGCATATTTAGCATACAAGAGGCCCCAGTTCAATCCCCATCACCAAAACCAAAAGAGCTACATGTACAAAAAGGCTTTCCTAACAGAACACCAGGCTATAAACACGCTCTCCATGTGTTTAGACCTTTTTCATCCACGATGCATCAAATTTTAAAAGGAGCAAGAGAAGTTCACAAAATGACAGAATGTCAAAAACAGTTTCCCCATATCTCACCGGAGCACACCAGCATCAGAATACTGTTCCTCTCTGCAAAATATCTGTGAGTGCTTGCTATTGGTCTTATTCCCATCCCCAAACTGTGAAATTGTCATGTTACACATGCATGCACAGTGGACACCTTCATGGCGGTCACCAGCGCCAGATCTTTTGATGACTACAGGATAACACCCAGTGTCTGACCTGGATTTCGTCTATGTCATGACTCCTTCATTGCCATGTTATTGGTTCCTCCTCTTCCATTTTCCACATTCAGTTCTTTAGGGCTAGAATTTTATGTGAAATGTTTCCCGTCCCAAATTCAAAGAACTCCTTCTCTCCTTAATCCCTCACTTACTCGTCTTTCTTTATGATGTTTACAGGGCAAAAGGCCACTAGCCACACCTACCATGTAAGAAACTACAAAATCCAATTAACAGTGAGGAGGTCCAAGTGTTGCCGTAAGAAAATGGCACATGATAAACTGATAGCGACCAAAAGACAACCCTAGCGTGACTGTGCACTGTTACAGGCTGCCCGACTAGAAAGGTCGTCGGGGGCTGCCCTGGTTCCAGAGACACCAGATGGAGAGCGGGAGTATGAGGTCTGGTATTGCATCACCTCTGCCTTTGCCTCTAACTGGAAAAGCTGCCTGGAGGGTAGGTGTAGGAACAAGAGACAACAGGAAGCCTGATGATTCAGGCACAGCAAAAAGACTCATAATGTATACTGGGAACTCGAAGGTTCATTTGGGAGTGGTAGTAAGAATATATTGGAGAGGGGGCTGGGGATTTAGCTCAGTGATTAGAGTGCTTGCCTTACAAGCACAAGGGCCTGAGTTCGATCCCTGGCACCACAAAAAAAAAAATATATATTGGAGAAAAAAATTCTCTTAGCTGGGGGTAAAGAAGTTTGGCTTACATTTCTGTATTTTTCCCTCAAGTATTTTTTTTTTTAATGGCAGAAAGCACTATAATTTCATACTTCCTCTACGGATACCAGAAAATTCTTGATTTCCCAAAATATCTAAGAGACCTTTCTAGGTGGCACAGGGGAGGTGATTATGACACAGACTTTGGAGAGAACTGTGTTCACAGCATCCAGGTGGACTAAAGGAACCTCAGACTTCTAGAGAACAAAAACATGGGCAGCAGTGGGGTGGTAAGGAGAACAGATGGTAGAGTGGTGCACTGGGCTACTTTCCCCAGTGAAGACATAATACCGGGAAAGTCGCTACGAATCAGTCCTACCACTAGATGTGTGAAAGGCTAGGCTGTTTCATCTGCACAAATCAACATCCTCTTCTGAGCACACTTCACTCCTTCGTGCACATTCACTGTATTCAGCCAAAGAGATTTTGAATCAGTGATCTCAAGGCTCAGAGACAGCCCCCTGAGTACCCTCAAGCTGCGGTACAAGGAAAAGCAGAGCAAACCCCATAAAAACAACAGTGTAGGAGGAAACAAGCCATCAGCTGCAGAAGCCACAGAATCCAACAAAACAGCCTTGCTGAACAGACCCCATTAAACTGCACAAGAGTCAGCTCCAGGAATGCAGCACTTTAGTGCAGGAAAGGTAGAAGATGAGAGGGTGACACCCAGGGCAGACGCAGACATTCTGTACACAGTCACTGCCTTTCCTGCTCTGGAGACACCCCACACAAGTAGGAATGGCCTGTTGATATGAAACCCGATTCTGTTACCATATTCTAGTATGGTAGCCGCCCAGAGTTTCCACACCCTGGGAGGGCACTTTTTAACCGGAAAGGGTGTGTGATTTCCCAAGAACACAGGCTAGACCAAGCTCAATACCATACCTCCATTTCAGAGTCTCCTGTGAACATGTGTTTCAGAAAACCACATTCGGGAAGATTCAACAATGAGGAAAACTAAACAGAAGAAAGGGAGCTTTATTTTTATGACTATGAGTTACCGCTGTGTAAATTTTGAATTAAATGTTTTTTATACCTATCTCTTAAAACATCTATCAGTCCTTTATGGTAAAAATAAAATCCTTTCTTCTAGCTTTTTGACATATAGAGTATACTACTGTTATCTATAGTTTCCATACTATACAATAACACACCAGAACTTCTTGCTTTTATATAATTTAAACCTCGTAACCACGGATCAACTTTTCCCCATCCCTCCCTCTCCCAACCCTAAGCCTATGATAACTACCACTTAAAAAAAGGCTGTCTCTTCTCCACTGCATGCTCTTAGCACCTTCATGCAAAATTATCTGCCTATGGGTTTCTAGGCTCTCTATTCTGTTCCATTGGGCTATACGCCTGTTTTTATGTCAATATCATATTGTTTTGATTACTACAGCTTTGTACTGTATTTTCTACTTTCTTTTCACTGCAGATCGTTTTGGTGATTCTATATAAATTCCACAACTATTATTCTAGTTTTGTGAAGAATGTCACTGGTATTTTGATAAGACTATTTGGGGTATTGTGGACATTTTTACAATAGTGACCTTCCAATTCAGGAACACAGGATGTCTTTCCACTTTTTCCATCTTTGCTTTCTTTCAACAGTACTTTAGTGGAGAACTATTACTTCCTTGGTTAAATGTATTTCCAACTATTTATTTATTTATTTATTTATTTATTTATTATTTATTTATTTATTTATTTATTTATTTATTTATTGGTAGCTATTGCTTTCTGGGTTTCACATTTAGACAATTTGCTATTGGTTTTTGTATACTGCAACTTTGTTAAATTCATTTATCAGGTCTATCGGGTTTTTTGGGGGGGATTTGGGTGATTATCTACATACTTATAAGATTATGTCATTTGTAAACTTGACAATTTGACTTCTTCCTTTCCAATTTGGATATCCTTCCTTCCCTTTTAAAAATTTTTTTCCTTTCTCCTTTGCTTGCTTGCTTTTCAGATGAGTATATGCTATATTGTGCAGGCTGCTCTTGAACTCCTGGATCTAAGTGATCCTCCCACCTTAGCCCCCCAAGGGCTAGAACTACAACCAAGCAACACCACACCAGGCTTTGGGAGTTGTTTACTTCTTTCTCTTGCTTGATTGCTCTAGCTGAGACTTCCAGTACTAAGTTAAGTACAAGTGGTAAAAGTGTGTATCTCTGTCTTTGTACACTCCTTCTGTTTAGTGTTTTTATCATGAAATGATGTTTAATTTTATGAAGTGTCTTTACTGTATCTATTGAGATAATTCCATGGTTTTGTTTTTGCAGTACTAGGGATCAGACTTAGGGATTTGCAAATTCTAGGCACATATTCCACCACTGAGCTGTACCCACAGGCCCGGATCATATGGTTTCCACCTTTTCGATATTCCATTAGATTCAATTTGTTAGCATTCTGTTGAAGATTTTTCCATCTATTTTCATCAAGAATATGAGCCTGTAATTTCCTTTTTTGTTGTATCCTGATCTGGTTTTGGCATCAGGTTAATGCTGGCCTTGTAAAATATATGTGGAGGGACCCCTTACTCTTCTATACTTTGGAATAACTTAAGGAGAATTGGTATTAGTTCTTCTGTAAATATTTGGTAGAATTCAGCAGCGAAGCTGTCTGGTCCCAGGCTTTTCTTTGATGGGAGACTTTATTACTGACTCAATCTCATTACTTGTTCTCGGTCTGTTCTTAAGGTTTTCTATTTCCTCATGATTCAATCTTGGTAAAGTATATGTATATAGGAATTTGTCCATCTCTTTTAGGTTATTAAATTTGTTGGCATATAGTTGCTTACAATAATCTCTCGTTATCCTTTATAGTTCTGTGACAACCCCCCCTTTTCATCTCTGATAGTCGCAACGCCCCCCTTTTCATCTCTGATTTTGAGTTTTCTCTCTTGTGTAGCCCAGATAAGGGCCAATTTTGTCAAAGTGGATTATCTGTATAAAGAACCAGCTCTTTGTTTCATTGATTCTTTTTGTGAATTTTAAAAAAAGATCTCTATTTCATTCATTTCTCCTCTAATCTTCATTTCTTTCTCTTACTACTTTTGGATTTGGTCTTGTTTTCTACTTTATTGAGATTTATTTGCAGGTTGTTTACTTGAGATTTTTCTGGTTTTTTACAATGTATACATTGTTTTCTATAAACTTCCCTTTTAAAATTGCTTTTGCTATATATCTCATCGGTTTTGGTACGGTGTGGCTCCATTTTCAGTTGTTCCAAAATTTTAAAAGAAATTTTTCAAGTTTTCCTATTTTGGGGGGCGGGAAGGAGGTTGCTGGGGATTGAACTCAGGGTCTGTGCTTGCTAAGCAAGTGCTCTACCACTGAGCTAAATCCTCAATCCCTACATTACAAATTTAAGTATGTTTAGATTTTTAAAAATAAATGATAGAAGATTCATTCACTTTTTCCCATAAATCCATTAACATAATCATTTATGAAATGGTAGTCCTTTCTCTCCAGTGTGTTCTTGTGCATGTGGGACTCTACAAGGAACAGCACACAGAAGCACAGCACATAAGCATCAGAACCCCTGGGGCAGCCAGCAGGGCCAGGCACCAAAAGTCTGGTTGGGCTCCATCCATCGCATGGTGGGATTATACTTCCCCTCCCCCTCAAAGTTAAATATAACCATGTGACTCATTCTGGTCAATGAGATAAGAGTGAATATACACTATTTTTGTAAGAAGCCATTAAGACATCTGCAGGATTTGTCACATTGTGTTCCCCAGGTCACGATTACTAGTGATATTCCAGATGGTAGAGTTCATTAACTTGGGAGCTAGGGTGACGAGAATATAACAGAGTCCCCTGCCAGACTCCATGAGCGCCTAATAAGAATCAAGAAATAAACCGTTGATATTTTAAACCACTGACAATTTGGAGTTGTTATCACTGAATACCATGACTGATAAAATAATTTTGCAGATGAGAAGAAAAAGATCCCTATTCCTGTGTAGGCCATCAATGGATCGAACCCACAACCTCCTACCCTCTACTTCCTCTCCTCTCCAGCTGTGAACTTACCTCCTCCTTGCCATCTGCCTAGAGATCTCCAGTGATACTGCGGTCTTGTACCCTGCAATGCTTCCAATGAACTCTAGGAAACATGAATATTATACCTGAGGGAGCTGAGAAGACTCAAACAGCTCCCCCCTCAACCCCCTACAAGGACAGAAATAAGAAAAAAAGACACAAAGGAGTGTGAAACAGGGGAACTTCAGCTTTCTCTGGCCCCTCCAGCTCCACTAAGCCATGTTTAGCTACCAAAGTTACCTACTCAGTGACAACTTACTTAGTTTCTAAGAACATCAGCAGCTTCTTCTAGCAAAACTTACAAGTCAGGCACTTTTCTCTACCGTACAGAAATACCCCATACGATTTCAGGTGAACAAGACATGCAATTGTCTCAAACAACATGCTCCTGCTTTTTTTCATTATTATAGGTAACTGCATCCAGGGTTCTCCTTCCTCCCCGCCTAAATTCAATTTTTAACTGATAGTTCCGTGCAGTGTAGTCAGAAAGCCTGTGGTTGAGGGTCTCATCTGCCACGAATCTATGGAGGTCAATATCATTAGGAGCCTAGATTTTTCCTGCAAATACAGACTTGCAGTTTGAAAGGGGAAAAAAAAGACTAAGATTATATATAATAAAATTTTGTTTTGCCTGAATTTCATCTAGTATTTAATATATACTCTGATCCTAGCTCTCTTACCATGCTGAGGAAGCAAATTTAAAATTCATATAAATACTTATGTCTATCCACATAAATTGGCAGAATTACCTATATGCAAACATGTTTAATAAAAACAAGCAACATCGTCATTTTGACCACTGAAAAAACCCTTTATGCTCGTCTCTGTTAGTGGTGCAATGTAGGGGCAAAGCCATGAGTCTGCCTGGAGACAGAGCAGCCCAAGAGCATGAGTTCTTGTTGGAAAAACCCTGTGCAATGTGGTGATGCTAAGCAGCTTTAGGGTTTTGTTAATGTTCTTTACTAGGTTTTATCTTACCCCACAGAGCCCACTGATCTTTAATCATCACATTAGTCTCACCTGTCAAACCTAAGCGCATTACGAGTTGGATTCTTGAAAAATACAATGCCATCATTAATGTGTTAACCCTCTCAGCCATCCTGTGTCAGGGGTCAGAACCACTCCCTTTTGAATACACTGAGGTGTGCTCTAGCCATTAGAGAAATACAAATTAAAACAATGCTAAGATTCCATCTTACTTCAGAAAGAACGGCAATCATTAAGAAATCAAACAACAACAAATGCTGGCATGGTTGTGGTGAAAAAGGAACCTTCCTTTATTGTTGGTGGGAATGCAAACCAGTACAGCTTTATGGAAATCAGTACAGAGATTTCTCAAAGAACTGAGATTAGAAATTCCATATCACTCAGTGATCCCACTGTTAGGTATCTTCCCCCCAAAATTTAAGACATCATACTACAGCAATACATGCATACCAGTGTTTATAGCAGCACAACTCATAATAGCTAAATCCTGGAGACATGCCGTATACCCATCAACAAATGACTGGATAAAGAAAATATGGTATCTACATATAACAGAATACTACTCTGTTATAAACAATGACAAATTTGAGACATTTGTAGGAAAATGAATGCACCTGGAAAATACAATGTTAAGTGAAATAAACCAGACGTGCAAGCCTATATGCCATATGGTACCTCTCATTTGAGGGAGGCAAAGTGCAAACAAAGAGAATAATAAGGATTGATAGAATGGGACAAGGAGATGGATCTCTCGCAATAGGGTAGTGGTCCAAGGGAAAAAGTACAAGGGGGCGGGGGAAATAAATACAATAAAGATTTGCCATGTACAGGAACCTCAATTAATGTAAACATCGTAAGCCACGACGTGAGCTAAGATTAATAATACCAACGAGAATGAAAACTGGGATAGGTGAATTGGGGGGGGTTAAAAAACAAACAGGCCATGTTATGTACATACAACCACTCCCCAAGATGATTGTAAATTGCACGAACTGCAAACACGTACAAATGAAACAAGCGAATAAACTGAGATGTGATGTTATTTTCTCAAGGTCACACTAGATTGGTGACAACTAATACTACTCGGGTTATTTCCATCCCCATTCACTCTTGGTCCTCCTACGAGTAAGGTTGGGGACAGCAAGCCAGCTACACAAAGACAAATGCAAATACCATTAAGGAGCAAAACAGCTAGAGCACTGTACCAAAGAAGTACACACAGGTGAGAAAGGATGGGAGAGAGGAGACCCTAACAAAGAAAATATTTGCAAACTGCATCTTTATCTCAGAAGATAATTTTTAAAACCTCATTATCTCTATTTCCTTTCATGAAAACTGGTACATTTCTTCTTGAAAGCCAAGAGGTAGAAAATTCAGATTTGCTTTTCAAGGAAATAGAAAGTGTTCCACATCACTGCTGATTTCAAAAGGACTCATAAGCTTCCTTTGTATATCCACTTCTGTAGTATTTAAAAACACAGTACGTTAACTTAAAATAATTTCTGGCACTAAGTAAATAGCAAATATGCTGAAAAAAAATCAAATCAGTACTGTATACAATCCTAGCTAGTTTCCCACAAATTCCAGCCCCCACCAGGTTGTTGAACTTTGCTGCAAATGCATGTGCAAGACAGTACACCCATATAATCTGGGAGGTGGGAGTGTTTTTTGCACACAGTAACTTCATAGCAATTTGTTACACAACAGAAAACTAACATAGACATACTGTCTTCTCTATCTCACTGATACTGGGCTCGTTTACCTAACTCTTCCCTCCCTCTCATTCACTATTCTCAAAATTCCATTTAAAGATTGATCTCATGCCTGAATATAATGAGTGTTCTTTTATTCAAAAACTTCCAGTCACCATTAAGAATTATTCAACAGATGCCAAAGCTCTTTTTATAACATCTGCTGACTATAACCACCATTTACTTGTTGTATTTTAATCATAGCACTGTAATATTTAGAAAGTTGGTAAAACAACAGCCACAGAACATAAATTTTCACATGAATTATCTTCTACAATCTAGAAAAGCCTCAAACATGAATCATTTACTAAGGCATATGACACAGAAAGCATGGCACTGTGCTTTTATTGTATTTATTTTTTATAGAATAAATTCGTCCTTAAAAGAGGTATGAGATGACAAGCCTAGTAATTTCTGTTATTTTTTTAATCCTGGGTCCTACTTTGGGAACTGGGACTATCTCTAGTGAAAGAAGCAGAGAGTAATTTTTAAGTTTACTTAGTGCAATGATGAAAAAATGAATCAGTGGCGCTATGACAGGACCATTGCCATGATGAGTAAGATCAGTCATCCTAAGCCATTTCTTGAGAATGGCTCGTAAGTCAGTCTCTAAGGAGCTGAGCCAACCCTCGGCACAGCAGAGCAGAGTGTTCTGTGGTCCTCTGATACCTTCTGCCAGGTGGCTTCCACTTACAGGTTTAAATCCTAGTGAATACTTGCTGGTCACCTTAGAAGATCCAAGATTGCCACCTTCCAGCTGAAAGCATGTACAATTATCTTTCTTTAAAAAAAATTCTCACCAATGACTATTAACAATCATTACCTTTGGATGGATGTAAAATAAAAAACAGTCAGTTATAATTGGGGGTATTTTACTTTATTAGAACCTGTTTGTAGTACATAATATTTACATTCCTTGTGAGGGAGAGGAGAATGGCTGCAATTCCCAGGCATGCTTTGCACATTCTAGTTTCTATCTACTTTATTTCACAACGGCACCTCTGCCTAGACTGCCCTCTCTTTACTCCCCTCCCCTGCTGGGCTCCGCAATTCTTCAAAGATTACCTCATACGCTGCCTTTTTGTTTGTTTTACTTTTTTTATTAGTACATCTTTCTCATACACAATATTTACATTCCTTGTGGGAAATTGGTACATGTATATAACACATCTTAATTCCTTTTTTAATTCCCTTTCCTCCCCCCATCTGTCCCTTGATCCTTTTTTGTACATGTTTGCAACACGTAATGTTTACATTCTTTGTGTGGAGTTGGTATGTGTACATACCTCATCTTAATTCCTTTTTCATTCCCTTTCTCTCTTCTTTCTCTTCTCCCTCCACCCTCCCTCCACCTCTCGATCCCCTTCCTATTGGAGAAAGAGCTATTTCCTTACTTTCTATTATCTATCTTTTATTTTGCTCTTTATACTTTGGGTTTCCGCATAGAAGAGAAACCACACAATATTTATGCTTGTGGGGATGATTTCACTTAAAATTATGATCTCAAGGTGTACCCATTTTCCTACAAATGACTCAAATTTATCTTTCTTTATGGCATAGAACTCCATGGGATGTAAATACCATATTTTCTTTATCCATTCATCTGTTGATGGACATATTGGCTGCTTCCAAGATTTAGTTATTATGATTCGTTTTGCTATAAACATAGGTATGCATGTATTACTGTAATATGACGTCTTTAACTGTTTTAGGGCATTAAGAAAAAATAAGCACTTTCAGCTGGGTGTGATGGCACACATCTGTAATCCCAGCACTGTAGGAGGCTGAGGCACAACAATCACAATTTCAGGTCTGGGCGACCTAGCAACTTAATGAGACCCTGTCTCAAAAAATAACAAGGGGTAAGGACATAGCTCAATGCAAAGGCTTGGGGTTCCATGACCAGTACTAGATGGGGAAAAATTTTTTCTCTTTAAAGCAAACTTCTTAGAGAAAAGCATTTAAAAAGTTTCAATTTATCAGGCACTACCACATAAATATGACAATACTGTTTTACAAGTTTATTCTATCACCCAGCACCAAAAAGAAAAAAGAAACACGTATAATTAACAGGAAAATAGTATAGGTGCTGCTGAAGCAAGCACCAAAGGAAAATATTTTAAATAAGATTTTCATCTAAGAAGAAGAAAAAAAAAACATTTTCATCTAAGTAAAAACTGCACATTTTTGGCATGTGTAACATCTCATAGTGAGAAAAAGCACTGGTGGCCTAAGCTATCCAAATGACCTTGGCCAAGCACATAATCTCCCGGAGTTGCCTATCTAACGCAGGAACAGACAACCTTAAGTATGAAGGGTCTTTCTCATTACTCCATCTCCAACAATCTGTGATTGTGAGAGCAGAGTTTTCAAAAATTTTGCAGTCCATTCTAGAAGGATGGCTGTAGCAGCTTTTTAAAAAGAGTTGTATGAATTCTCACATAACCTCTACACAGAAAAAGCAAAAGCATGGAGACGAGGTGTTCACCTGAGTAACAAAGAACAACCAGGTAAGAATAAACCAACACCACCCATAGATCTGTGTGCTGTCTGTACAGACAGAATCAGAGAGAAAAAAGGTTGATGGCTCCAAGAATTGGAAAGCCCCAAGATAACCAAAAGTTGTTCACAGAAAAGTTAAAATGCCAATTACAGAATAGCAGCTGGAGCTATGGGGGTGATATATGTCTTATAAGACTGTGTGTGAGTTCGCAGGGACCAACAGTAAGAAGGTGAAGCAGTCTAGTCCCCATAAACTTTCAATAATGGCCCCAAGGCTCCCTTCCAGGACGAGGCACTGGTGGGAGTAGAACCAAAACTGAGCAGTCTGGGAATAAGAGAGACAAAAGAAGAAAAGATCCAGATGAAAACAGGCAAAAGAAACAGAGTCAAGAAGCATCTGAAAGCAGGCTGCCATACTTTTACTTCAAGAAAACAACATAAGGCTAAGTAAGCTCTCTGCCCTGGAAAAAAGACTTCTTAAATCTGATCTCCAAAAAGTTCAATGAAGCTGTTTTTCACATAAAAATATAAAATATGAAAGTATTGCAAACAAATTCCATTCAATGTAATAAGAGAGAGCAGAATAACATCCTTATAAACCATGAAAGCATCCCACGAAATACACAAAAAGCCAAACAGAATAAAAATAAAAATACAAAAATAGCCTACTGTCTTAAACAGAGACTTTATGGAAATGACATGAGACATAATTGAACAGAATTCAGGATTAGAAAAACTCAGAAATGAGGTAACAGAACAAGGAAAAGAATTAGAAGTATGATAAAAATGCGTGTCAGAAACAAACACAAAACTAGAAGGCACGAAAGAAGAACAGGAAACATATAATGTCCCCAAGAGAAACATAAAATGGAAAACAGAGAAAATATCAAATTTTAGGAAGGAGGAGATATAAAGGATTTGAGATAGCGACATATTAAAGACAAAGATGATCTAACCATACAAACAACAGGAGTCCAGGGAGACTGGTCTTTTGCAAATGGGAAGGGGACCAAAAGATGGAGCGAGGAGAGAGGGAAGGGAGGGTGAAGGGGCGGAAAAATAACAGATGTGTGATGTACATGTACTAACTCCTCATAAGGAATGTAATATCGTGTACTGCAAAACAGGTTAATAAAATATAAAAATTGAAAAAAAAAAAACCAAAGAGAATATTAAGCAAAGTAATTTTTAAAAATTTCCTGAAATAAAAAAAGATGACTAATATATAACCAGAGAATACACAGCAAACCTGAAAATATCATGCGTATCATAATTAGATTAATTAAGACTTACTCTAGTAAAATTATGACAAGAAGGAAGGGAGGAAGAAGGGATGGAAGGAGGGAAGTACAGAGAAAGGGAGGCTGGGAGGAAAGGATGAAGGGAGGAAGCAAAGAATCCTCCGGATATCTAGAGTAAGCACGTACTTGAAAGGGTAAGAGGGAGTATCATCAGACTCTGACAGCAACATTCTATGCCAAAAGACAATAAAGCAACAAATTCGAGGAAAGAAAACATGAGTCAAGAACTTTATTTCAGGAAAGTGCCCTTCAAGTATAAAGGGAACGGACACATTGTTATTAACAAGCAAGAATGTTGGGGACTTTATTCCCACGTGTCCACTTGGAACAATCTAGAAAATAAGCTTCAGCCAAAATAAATACATATTGAATTTAAATCAGAGAGATAATGACATAAGAGTCCTCGTGATCATTAAACATATCAATACTTGTAGAACACTAAATGACAAGTAAAATGGACAGTGTAAGAATCAATGATCATATGGTCGGGGGGATTGATGTAATTCAACTGCAGAAAGTTGAAAGAATGAGAACATAAAAGAAAAAAATTAAGTTCTCAGTAACTACAGAGGTTATAGTAACATTAATGTTATTATTCTGAGACTGATTATATCATGGGATAAAACAAAAGAATGCTTAAGGAATATTCTAATTCTATGATCCCCTGTAAACCTCAGTAAGTAGAATTTTTAGTGTGAAAGGAGATACAAATACAATACAGAAATTGAGCAAAAATATGCAGTAGTCTCAACTTGCATTGTTAAGTATATCAATTAGTATGAATTCCTTAGGTATTTTATATTTTTATATATCTATATCTCTCTTAAATTTTATAATGCCTATTATACCTTTGTATATAAGTTCAGAAGTAACTTCCTAGTTCTGTCTACAAAAAAGACCTACATACAGTGAACCACCAAGAAGAAATAAGTACCTTTATCACCCAGTCAATAGTCTTGAAAATGTCACTTTCCACCAAGGAAAACTATGGCTATTTGGAGAATGGCTAATTCTAGGTTTGGGGCAAGAAATATATGCTAGGAACCTGGAACAAGTAGGCACTTTGACAGCGTCATAGTGAATCAGTTCATCATCTTGAAAAATATTACGTAAAAGGGAAGATTCAGGGCCGGGGATTTAGCTCAGTAGTTAGAGAGCTTGCCTTGTAAGCACAAGGCCCTGAGTTTGATCCCCGGTACCAAAAAAAAAAAGGAGGGGGGGGGATTCAAGGGTCTAGGCTAGTTTTTCTGCTATGAACTGTGGCATTATTTAAACAAACAGATGATAGAAACTGTGCCCATAAAAGCATTTTATTAATAACAGAAATGGGAGAACTAAAGATGATTTTGTAAGTCATGATGAAGTAATGAATCTAGGTAATAAATATTCATAGCCGCTAACATCACATAAAGATAAACAACCAGGTACTACAGGCCTGCTGCTGAAAAAATACTTTTTACGGTTTGCCACAGGGGTTAGAAATGAATGTGACTGCCTCTGGATTCAGCTGTCAGTTTGCAGAAGATGCACAGGGACATGCTGAATCGCGCCCCAAGTGTGCAATCAGCAACACCTGGAATGTGCAAAACTGCCCAAGTTAAGAACGTGGAAATGGCCAGGTTTAACAGATAAATGAAAAAGCTAACAAAAAGTGGAGGAAAAATCTACAGTTTAAAACATTTAAAGGAAACATCTATTCTTTCAGTGGGCAAGACTAAGCTCTACTGACTAAGGACGAAAACTTGAGTGATAAGATGTAAAGACTCAAGAAATATTACTGTAAAAATCCTAGTGGTTACCTTTGTGGAAGGTAAAGTGTGGAGAATGGGATAGGACAGGAGGCGGGCTTTCTAGGAGGAGAGATAAGTTCTCTTTCTTAACTTGGGCAGTGGTACAAACATATTTCATGAATGTTTGTACTCCCCCAAGTTCTTAAACTGGTTTACCCCGTGTGATGGCATCAGGACAGGAGGGAGGGCTCTTGAGAAGCGATTAGGTCTGAGGGTAAAGGCCTCGTGAATGGGATTAGTGCCCTTTTTTAAGAGCAAGATAAAAGACAGATGATAGGAAGCAGGGAGAGAGATCTTCTGCAAATGGGAAAGGGGCCTAAAGATAGAGGGAAGAAGGAGGAAGGGGAGGGGAAGGAGAAGAAAAAAGAATTAAAATGTGTTATGTACAAGTACCAACACCCAAAGATGAATGTAATTATTATGTACTGCAAACATGTAATAATAAAACTTATAAAATTTAAAAAATAAAGAGGAAACTAGGGAGGCATGATCATGCTCCCCCTTTCACGTGAGGACCCAGTGAGGAGCTGGTATCTGTAAGCCAAGAACAGATCCCTCTCCAGGAACAAAGCTGGCAGGCTCCTTGACTTCCAGCCTCTAGAGTTTCAAGAAATAGAGCTTGCTGTTGAAGCCACCCTGCCTATGCTATTTGATAGCGCACCCCCCCAACTGAGAACATTTGCTCATTAAATCAGAATTCGTTTTGTGGGACTCTGTGAGTATATTTTTGCTTTTTAAACAACAACAACAAAAAAACTAAAACAAAACCCAAACTCTCCAGGTCCCTTACCTGCGCCTTGGCCAATTTCTTCTCGAGAAGGTCGCGTTCCCGCTCTGTTTGCTGCAGACGTTTATTAAGCTCCACTATATCTCCCTTGAGTGATGCCAGGGCGGCCAGATGGAGCTGTGGTGACAAAAAAAAAGGAGCATGAGGTTAGGCAGTTCAGAGAAGCTCATTTCCTTCCCTTCATTCTCTGTAATTAGTGTAGCCATGTAAAAAAATGTATCATCCAATATGGGACACTTTTGAGAATTAAAGTGCATTAATCTTAGGGGACAATGAATATAAATCAGGTGTCAAAGGCAGGCTGGATTATATGGTCATTCTACATAGAACAGGGAAAACCATTATGTCGGGGAAGAGGAACCTACTTTTGGATGGTAAAATCAGGCTTGAGAGCAAACTCATTATTCCCAGGCTCTTCCTGAGTCACTCACAAAAGATGCCATTAACAGCTGGTATGGGCCTGCCTGTCTACTTCAGATACAAGGAAAAAGCAGAACCAAACAAACTTGACTGTTGCAAAACATGGAAGTCAGATAGGGCAATTGGACTTTTTTAATTCAGTCTATCAAATCACTGTAGGTGCAACAGACAGGGGCTGAGAATTAAGAAATAGAATGGAGGCTCCTCTTTTTCTTTTTAAGGGTGGTCTATTTTAGAATTAGCCTGTTTATCTTCTTGCCAGTCCTTTCTTACTCATGGTGCCCCGCACAGTCCAGACTGGCCGGATAGACTCTTCTTACTTGTTCACACAGGCTCTTAAGGGACAGAATCAGAATTCTGATAAATAAGGCTGTGAAGAGACAAATCGAGAATCCATCCAGATATCCTCCCCTAGACACCTCTCTCAGAGTCAGTGGAGCTGGAAAGAATGTTCTTTGACTGACGCACAGGGGCATCATGCACTTCTCTCAACCTCATCGATTTTGCATTCTGCAGACTTAGCTTCAGTGGCAGGTACTCACACCTTCTGTGGCTCTTGAGGCCGGGAACAGGACTACTCACAAGACCCTCTGAACACACCGATCTCAGAGCAGCGTCTTGCAACTCAGGTCCTCTCTGTCACCACTTCACATCTGCTTTCAGAGACTAGTTAGGCTGCGGCCACTCCCTATCGCAGTCTACATTACCTTTGGACAAGCCACGGAATCAGAGCAAATGCTCCCTCTTTATAGGCTTTTTGTTGCTTCTGCCAAGATTTAGAGTAGGGAGAAAGCAAATAAATGTGATCTTTAAAGATGGACACTTACTACGGTACACAACTCGGCTTTGAAGATTTTCATTTCAGGTTTAGAAAAAAGTGCCTTTTTCTGCAACCTGCCTCTCTGTTCATGCCAGGATAGGACAGTGGCATGGGGGTAGGACAGTGGCATGCGGGCAGTAACAAGGGGGAGGAGAAAGGAGGGAGGGGGCCTTCATAGCAGCTGTGTAGGATAGACTCTAACAGCAGTGAATGTGACTTTGCTTAATTGCACTAGGGCTGCAAATCAACAAATCAATAGCTGATGTGAAATCAGGAATGCCTGAAATTTAAAAAAGGAAATGTCAGGCAATCTGGCAATATTTGACTTCTCCTGCAGGGCTGAGGCTGCTCAGAAAAGGTCGCTTTGGTTTTCAGATACAAGGTTTTACGTGGCGATTTCTCAGCACAAACATGGCAACACCATCACTGTTCAATCTTTTTGAGACTATTTTGTTTCAAGTATGATGGAGAGGGACAGAAATTCACTCCCTTCCACAGCTGTGTTGTCCTCTCAGCCTCTGCACTGTCACCTGAGGATTTTCCCTTAGCTTCATAAACTGTGACATGTTCCATGATTAAATCACTGGGACATGCCACATCACCTGTGGTGAGAAGACCCAAACACACCGAGAGCTAAAGTGTTACGAACTTCAGGAGTGGGGACAAAAATGCAATCGTGGGAGCTAGACAGGCTTCCTGCCTAACAGCTCCCCTCTTGCTGCTGGGGAAGGGTGAGCACTGGGAAAACGCTGACAGAAAACTCCCCCATCACCGTCATGAACTGAGCGACATGGGAGACACAGAATAATTACTTCCAACGCAGCCACAGCTGAGGGGTCTAGATGGGACAGTGCCATGGCAAGGGTGCTGGGCGAGGTGCCCGGAGCCCCTTCTGGCTCCCAGCTCTCCAGATGACCAGGAACACCCACAAGGCGTGCACAGAGGCAGTCCCTCCACCTCTCCCCGGGCAGGATTCCTCCCATAGAAGGGGGACAGCCCAGTTGTTCTCAGCCTTAATTACCTCGCAATTGTGATGACCCTTCTCATACAAAATGGTATGAATCTGGGGGTTAAAGCATGTTTTCCTCTGAATTGTGATAAGTCTATCCATGAACTTCCAAATAGAAAAAAAAAAAATTAAAAAGAACTCTGAGCATCCGTGGCAACATGTAAATTCTGCAGACTGTTACATGTGTCACGATTCTGGGTGTCCGAGTGGAGAAAGGGCCCTCATGCTTGGCGTCCCCCATTTCTCTATCTGCAGGTGGGGATTTGAACCCCAGAGAATGACTTGCTTATTTATGGTCCCACATACAGTACCACAACCTGGACCACAAAATCCTTTTAACACTATACAGTGTTATATGTCACGATCATTTTCAGTTTTGCACATGGATAAAAACGATACTTAAAATATTTTTTCTGATTATAAAAAAACAAAAATGTGGCCAAAAGAATTATAAATGGCATTCTAGTATTTCACCAGTGTGCCCTGAATGGTCTTTAACTTTTTTGATGCTTTTTGTTTAATGAGTTTTTTTTTTTTTAAAGAAAATGAAGTTATTGTAGGAAATAACAGACTTAAAGCCAGGTGTGGTGGTACAGGCCTGTAATCCCAGCACCCTGGGAGGCTGAGGCAGGAAGATTTCAAGTTTGAGCCCGACCTGGGCGATTCAGAAACTTTGTAAGACCCTATCTCAAAATAAAAAATAAAAAAGGAGTTGAGGAAGTAGTTCAGTGTAAAGGCCCTGGGTTCAATCCCCAGTACTAGATACACACACACACACACACACACACACACACACACACGCTAAGTAACTGTTTTGTGTAGGTCGTAGCATAAAAATTGTAAAGGATTTTATTTTTTGCTATCCTGTTTCTGTCCACCGCCTCTTCTGATAGAAACCAAGCACTAAAAAATGAGACAGAGTAAGATGCAAGCCTTAGCATCACTGACGGTTACTCGGCAGAGGCTGCAACTAGAGAGAGCAGGAGGCACAGTGGAAGGATCTGTCAACAAGCAGTGGCCCTGTAGCTCAGAGGCCGATGACGGCTGCTCCCTCCCTCCTGAGGACCAAGCAGACCAGTCTAGTTTCCATCACAAGACAAACTACTGGGCCCTCAGCCTCTGTGAATTTGAGTCCACTAGGTCTCCTTGTTCCACCTTATCACTATAATCAAAAGCAGATGTGGCCTCCCTTCTTTTAGAATCTCATCCCCTCACTCTGGCCAAAGTGGAGGCATCCCCATAAAAGCCAGAGAGATAAACGATGTTGTAAGTGCTGTGAAGGGACCTGTATGATTTTGTAAAGGCAAGCATGAAAAAATTGGCAGAGAGGTCCTTCTGGGTAATTGTTAAAAGAACTGACTCATCTGTAGTCCTACCTACTTGGAAACATGAGGCAGGAGGATTGTTTGAGCCCAGGAGTTCAAGACCAAGTCAGAAGGGGGGGGGGATCAACTGAGAGCAGGTTTAAGTCCTAGAAAGCTAGATTTACCCAAAACAACCAAAGTTGTCAAATGCCTATAAAGATAGCCTTGTGTTTATATTCATCTGGGAATATCCCTTTAGTTATATTCTGCTTTCTGAAACAGACTCTGTCTCGAATCAGAGCTTGGGACACATAAACTATGAGGGATGGTTAAATGATGTTTGGTGAACCAAAGAGAAGGAACATACGCTTGTGTCTGTGCTAGTCTTCCTCAGACACGTCTCTGCATCCTCAAAAGTTAGATCCTGATTTTTAGCAGGTTTCACTACATCGCTTCTCACTACAATATGCAGTGCCCAGTCTTCCAGGCAATGGCAGCTATGTGTAGCCATGTGACAAATTCTGGCCACTTTAGTGGGAGCAGAAATACTATTTGTGCAGTATGGGGAAATTTTTTTGAGAGAAGCCATATCCTTCTTCTCGTCTTCCATCCTGGCTGTGTAGCACCCCATGTGATTGGTGCTGAAAAGTGCCCAAGTTCTTAACAATTTTGTGGCACCACCCTACAGTGTTGGGCTTCTGCTGCAGAAGAGCAAGAAATCAACCTCTTGGATAATGCACTTCATCTTGCGTTACTGTGGCAAATGAAGCTGATCTAATATGAATTAAGACAGAATCAGATAACCCCAGGTTCAAACCCCATTTATGCCACGAGTTGGTGAACGATCCTTGCATAATGTATTTAATCACTTTGTTACACAGTGATCATAAAAAAAAAAAATGAGAGCCCACCTATGAAATGACTGGCATTCTCGGGGGGCTCTCGATAGATACACATGCCCTTCTTTCCCAGCCAAGTTTCAAGACGACAGCAACTGAACACTGTCTATGAAAAAGCCCCTCACAGGTGCTGAGATGGACACTCGAGCAGCGCAACAGGGCTTGCCGAGAGAAGTTTCTGCCTGCTGGGGATCAGCTCAGGACTAAGAGGGCAAGAGCCACACCAGAGATTCCACTGAAGCCTTGAGGTTTATCTTGAGCGCTTGATTACCAGGGTCCTCCCTCGGTCTCTGTGAGACTTTAACAGATGCCTAAGCAAGTTGAAGTGGAACCCTGACAATTCCTATTCAAATGCAGGTCCAGCATAGAAAGGATATAAATACATTACTCACATTTTAGGAGCTAAAAGCCCCCAATTCCCTGGGCTGTTTTGAACCCTGCTTCACACTCATTTTACAGCGTGTATCCAAATGAAGCTAAACCAACTGGACGTACAGCTGTGAGCTGTCAAAATGGTTGTTAGTAGTGGACGAAACAATCCTTGAGTAAAACCTCTGTTCAGCTGGCTAGAAAGAGTACCCACTGACAGGGGAGGCACCCCGCCTCGCACGCCAGGCAGGGAGCAACTAAGTGCCTCAGTACCACCTCTTCTGGTCGTTTCTCCCATACTAAGTGGACAGATCTACTCTTTCACATATCAGCTGTGAAACAAAGGGTTTTGTACTTTCCAAGATGCCCCTGGAAGCTACCACCCCAGGGCCAGTGACAAGTGCCCCCCAGGAGCAAGGTTATAAGGTTAAAGTTATAAAGGTATAAGATGCATCTCCATTTTGTGGTTACTGGAGACACAAATGGCAAGCATAAGCCTGTGGTGTCCACCACACGACTCTGGCTTCAGGGCGGCTATGACTCCCAGTGTGATGAGGGACAAGTACATTCCCAGGGACCACAGTGCTAGGGGGGAATCCAGAATGTGGACTGAGGCTGTCAAACCCTAAACCCACCACTTTGTTCATCTTTCTGGAGTGTACTCACTGAACAGCTCCATCTTCAAAGAGCTAAAGTTTCCTGTACCACAGGTGAGGCCGAGAAACAAGTTCGTCTGCAGAGTCTACTCAGGTTTGGTCACCATCAGGGAACTCCCAGGGCCTGCTGGCTGCACCAGGTTTCCCTGCCTTGTTGAGTATGAGTGCATCAGGGCAGCTGGCCTGTTCTCTTTTCCTGCTTTGCCTGGCCTGGACCTGACGCCCTCCTGGATGGTGCCATTCACTGCCAAGAGGCCTCATTTCCTTTCCACTGACTGCCCACAATGTGGATGAGTATTCTGCCCTCTAATGCAAAAGCATTCATCCGTTTTTGCATAAGTGATGCAAAAACATCACTTTTAGTGATGACAATGAATAGTATCAATTTCTCTCACCCGGTGACCTCTGTTCAAAAGGAACAAACAGGGTGTGGAGGCTCAGGCCTGTAATTCCAGCACCCTGGAAGCTGAGGTAGGAGAATAGCAAGTTTGAGTCCAGCCTGAGTAACTTAGTGACTTACAGAAACCCAGTCTTGAAAAAACTTAAAAGGCTGGGGATGTACCTTAGTGTAAACACCTGGGTTAAATTCCCAGTACCCCCCCCCACACACACACACACAAAGGCTGGGGGAACAAGTGCATCTAAATTTTACTAAACACACACTCTCGGTAGGTTTTGACTACCTTTATGCAATTTCCCTAATTCCATCAGCTGCAGAGTTCTGAGAATTCCAGACAATTGGATAACAACAGAAGTACTAGTATTAATAGTAACCATCTGCTGAATGACTTTAGGTACCAGTATCTCATTTAGTCTCCACTGCCCACGATGCTATGAGATAGGTATTGTTACCTCCTTCTGACACATGAGGAAACCACGGCACAGAGGAGGGGTGGGACACCAGCCCAAAGCAGATGACTAATAAACAGGAGAGCTGTTAACACAGGCACTCCACGCTCGAATGGCTCTGCTCTGGGCCTCCCTAGCGCTTCTGCTCAGTATGGCTCTCCTTTCTTTTGCCCTGGGAAGGGAAAGCATATGTGTGTCTGTGTGCACATATGTGGGTAGGTGCATGAGGGGTGCAGGTAACGTGTACACTGGAGTGGACACATGAGGAAAAGCAGGTCAAGATCTTCGTGGATGAGCGCCCCTATGTGATAGTAGTTGTGGCCAGGGGAGGCGGCAGAGCAAGCCTTCAAGTGGCAGTGAAGAAGTTGGGGATCACCTTGGAGTGAAACTGGATGACTCTCCTCACCTGCCTGTGCTTTCTTTAACCTTTGTAGCAGCATTTGTGCAAGACACTCTTCGACTCCTCTGGCTTTGAACCTGTACGTGTGCACACCTGGCATGGCCACCCACCCAAACTCCACCCCAAATACTGCGCTGAGGGCTTTGCGTGCTTTCTTTGCCCACTAGCCCAGAAAGGACCTGCAAAAGCCCAACCACTCAAGGAAGCTTCATGTATACACAACTACTCAGCAAAGACCTTTTCCCCAGACATAGAAAGAGCACTCAGAATCCTGTACAGTTTTAGCACAGGCAGGAGAATATGAGGGATATCTCGTCCAATTCCCTCTGTGAAGAAATGAAACTGAGACCCAGAGAGACAATGCTCATCAAATTCAGATTTCCTGGTTCCCTGTCCAGCGGCTTCTTCCTCTCCCCAGTGGTAATCCAAGAGCTTGCAGGGAGTGAATGAATGCTCTGTTGCAGCTGGCCTTGCTGACAGCAGGAGACAAGTGCACTCCAGGAAGCAGTCTCATTCCCCTTCCCCTCCAAGACCCTCCACACCCCAGGGACTCTAATTCAGATACACAAAGAACAAAACCCCTGGCAAAGGGGTAGTGTTCCCTGCCAGATGGACACAATCAGGCCTGTTCAGGGGCTTCCAGGACTGAACATTCCAGTTTGCTGCTAGAATTCCAGCTAGGGGCACCTGCTGTGTAATATTTCCAGAAATGTGGCTCTTGGTCTTGAAAATTAAAACTCGTTAAAACAAATCTACAAGACTGCTCATTGCATGCAAGTCACTTCTTGCTGTCCTGGGTCAACTCAGAAAATGACAGCATTTTGTCTTTCATTTTACTTGATAATTTCATTGAGAAGTCAGTGGCTCCCAAGTTACTTTTAAACTGTTGTTGAAATTCATTTCTTAAAAATCATACTCTAGGGGCTGGGGATTTAGCTCAGTGATTAGAGTGCTTGCCTTGTAAGCACAAGGGCCTGAGTTTGATCCCCGGCACCACAAAAAATCATACTCTGGGGTTGGGGATTTAGCTCAGTGCTAGAGTGCTTGCCTAGCATGCTCAAGGCCCCGAGTTCAATTCCCAGTAGCCCTCCAAAATAAAAATAAAAATAGTACTCCAAGGCCTTTTCAACATGGCAACACTACAAAGAAAAATTAACACTATGTAAGAAAAGTTAACCCCATACAAAGCTACCTGACATTGGTGATGGTGCCAAGCCACCAAGCAAGTCCCAGATAGTACCTGTAAAAGCAGCCAAACTATTGTCCTGAGGACCCACATAAAGCCACTCCTTGTTTCCTTGTCTCAAATAAATGGTAAAGGATATAGTTGCCATGAAGAAGTGTCCAAGAATATCATCTTTGAAGACGTCCTTCAATCTACCCTATCTGCAAACATATGCTCACCTAAAAATAAGACCTATCACATTCTTTACTAACAATAATACTAGCTAACACATGAGTCCTGTGTATACAGAATGCATTTTCTCAATTAGTCTTCACACAGTGTTATGAGATGGATACTGTTGTTATCTCCAGTATAAAAAGGTGGGAATCAAGGGATAGGAGTGTCAGGAACCACAATTAAAGATCAAGTTGGCCTCAAGCCTGGTTGTAGCTACCATACCTCACACTTTGCAACAGAGTATCACAGGAATGGAGATCCCTGCAAAGATCTAGGAAGCTGCTGAGAAAGCATGGTCACAAACAAGAGGGTAATTTTTTTAGGAGCTGCTGGGGATTGAACTCAGGGCCTTAGCAAACACTCTACCACTTGAGCTAAATTCCCAACCCCAAGAGAGTAATTTTTAAGAGGGGAAAACAGAATTGCAAAATTAGCATAGAGAAAAATGTATTAATACTTTAAAATCTCCAGCATTTTGAGAAATAGAAGATAGTTCACACAGCTGATATCAGACCCAGGAAAGAATCAGAGAAAAATAAGTCCCTATTTCCATAATCTATGGAGAAAATTAAAAAGGAAACTTTGTAGGGCATGTGAAAAGGCCCTTAAAAACAATTATGCTACTTAAATACTATATGGAAGGAAAAATTACATCAACCATTAGATCTTTAAAAATTAAATATCTAAGCAATAGAATATTCTATATACATTTTAAATGTATTACACAAATATTACAATGCAATAGTAACTTATTAAAATAACTCAGTATCTTTCCACTAAAAATAAAATTCTTATTATTTTGTTTTCAAGAGAAACCAAAATTATGTGATTATACAGGATATTTGGAAGGAAAATAGACAAAATAAAGACACCGCAACAAAGTGACTACACCTACTTAAATTTCAAGGTGGGCTGCATCCTAATGACACATCATCAAGGAGATGAAGATGTAACAATTAAATCCAGCTCATCAGGCGACCTGAATATCTCAGCACACACTAGATACTAATGTGATCCCCGAGGTTGAAACTCCCACAGAGAATTATATGAACTTGAGTAACGGAGTTCCCTGACAAGGCCTGCATTGTTCATAAATTTTTATATTGATCCAATTTAGCAAGTATCGAATTCCTCATCCTAGAGAAACCCAGTCCCTTTAATGGTGAAACATTCAATCAAGTCCTCAGAGCAGCAGAGGCCAAAGTATATTCACAGCAATGGTTGAAGTGCCTTGAAGGACTACATTTTTACTAGACTGAGGGCAACGTTTCCACTTTAGGTAAACAAGATTCAGAGTGTATTCAAGAGTGGATACGTGTGTGTACACACATCTATTAACACATACATATACATACAGAAACTTTTTAATAAAACTCAAACTGTGCTTTCAGACTTTCAATTAAAGCACAGACATAACCAAACTGTCAACCAGTCAGATATTCGCTATATTCTTTTTAAAATATATTACCAAATTTTGAAAGACACTTTAGCATACATTGTTTCATTTAAAGAACATGACTTTCAAAATGCTCGATTCTAGAACCTGCTTCCATTCTAGTGAAGGTACAGTCCGCTAACTACGGTTCACTTTACTGCTCGCAGGTACAGCTAATCCAAAGCACCAGCAAAGAGTAGAGGGGACACATTTCAATCTACTCCACATTTGCTCCCTCATGAGGTTGTACTGACTGTGACAGAAAACACTGTGTGTAGATTGAAGAGGAAAGATTTTTTAGATCCAAATCTCTCCTTCCAAATGACACTAACTACACACTCTCCCCAAGCTGGTTCACCTCTTTCCCAAAAAGAGAAGAATATAGGAGAGAGTAAAAGGTGAGAGAACAATGGAGAAGCCAGTATGGTGGTTTAGGATAGAGGCTTTGTGTGAAAGCAAAAATAAACTTGAGTTCTGGACTTGAGAACTAGTTCAGCCTTGGGTAACCTGTTTACTTTCCAAGCTCTAATTTACTCACCTATGAAGTGGGCACAATACCTATTCATCCTGAGTTGTGAGGATTAAATTAAATGCTGCAGGGAAATCTCTTAACTACATTGCCAGCTGGCAGAATTAGCTAAAATGACCATTGTTATCTTAATTATGATGACCATTACGCCACCTTTTCTGCCTCCTGGAAAGTGTCAAGATACAACTGGGGTTTAAAAGCAGTTAGGTTACTGTCCTATTTCCTTGTTTATTCAAGTTCTGATTAAGCATCAGAACAACTCATCACACTGGATCCCAGAACACATTATTCATACTAATCTACACTTTTCGCTCAGCTTGGGTACTTGAATCTGCAGTGCTCTGCACCCTGGCTGGACCAGCAGGCAGGCAGGCAAACACACTGGCTCTGAGCCCGGAAACTGCAGTAGCCTTCTGCCTGTCTGTACCCTGCACTGCCCAGCTCCTCAGATCATTCAGGTAAGGGATGACCAGGAAGCAAGTCAGACTAATACAGGGACCTCACAATGAAATACCACACAAAAAAATTCCTTAATAGTACAAACAGAAGACAAAGTAATTTACTTTAAGTAAGGACACACATAAAGAGCCATTCTTGACGATAACAAAAATGATCAGCTGAATAAACTGCATGATGGGCATAGAACACTAACCTGTCAACAATATTTATATATTCACACAAATAATACACACATATACACACACAGCAACAACAACTCAGTAATCATTATTTCCCATAAAATTCTTTCACACTGATTCCCACATGTCCATCACTGCCCACCCTGAACAAGTTCTCCTTCTCTTCCACCAGTTTTCTATCCTTTTACTCCTTTTTATTTTTAACACTTATCACTACCTGACTTTATACCATGCAAGCTTTTTGTTGACTCACTGTCCCATAGAGAATGAGTTCTAAGAAGGTAGAAATGTCGAGACCCCGGAGAAGTAACCAACAAACAAAATGAACAGTATGTGGAAAATGGCACAACTTGAAATGATATTTGTTGAACAGATGTATTCAGAAAATTTAAAAGTACAGATTAACTTACCTTATCCTTACCCCTGCCACCTGCAACCATCTGTCAGGCATTTTTCTATGAGTAGATACATTTAAAATAGCTTATAGGAAACAATACGCTTAACACAGTATGATTTTTAGCCAAAATATCTACTACTTATAAAGAAGTCTGAGCCGCCTGTGGTGGCACACGCATATAATACCAGCACTCTGGGAGGCTGAGGAAGGAGGATCACAAATTTGAAGCCAGCCTGGAAAAATTAGTGAGATTCTTTTTCAAAATTAAAGAATGAAAACAGGCTGGGGATGTTGCTTAGTGCAAAGCTCAGGGTTCAATGCCTACTACCACACTCCCCTGCTCAAAAAGAAAAAGGAAAACAAGGGGAGGTGAGAGGAAGAGAGGATGCTGGAAAGACAAGTACCAAAATGTCAGCCACCTTTCCAGACTGTCCCTGTGCAGTATGATTATAGACAATGTTTACTGAGGTTTTTTTCTATCACAAACATATATTAGTATTATGCAATTCTTTTCGGTTGTTGTTTTTCTTCACCCCGTTTACAAAGTATTATAGGGAATAAAGTAAGTACAATGTGTAATCTTGCCCACAGCATGCTCCTAGTATACTCAGGGAGATAAACAGAATATTCAGAAGGTGGGAGTCAGAAAGATTATTAGCTATACCTCTCGTCCAACATCCCAAGCACTGCCAGAGTATTGTTTATCATGCATCTGGAGGTTGTTGCTATGACTATGTGATCGAAATCTTAGCAACCCCCAGACAGCCAAGCCTGTTCGCTCTTAAACAGCTACAATCATTTGCAAATTTAATCTTACACACCGACTCTGAAATTGCCTCCTTTTAACTTCTCATTGGCAGAGCTCCATAAGTACAACAAAATTAGCTCTTTTCTATACTTCAAACTCTCCCAATAAATCATTGTAGCAATAACATCTTCGCTAAATCATCAGATCTCCCGAACAGCCCTTCATTCCTTAGAGATTCCCAGGATGTGAATGTCCTTTCGATAAGTGGTACCCAGGACCAAGCACTGTACTCCCTGGCACACTTCCTACGCACCAGCTAATCACTTTAAAAGGGTTTTCATAGAATTCTCAGTCATCCAACGAGGCAGGTGCTATGATAACCTCATTTTGCAGATTGCTAGGACTACTCATTGGATTACTAGCAAACTGAGGCAGAGTTTTTCTGGTACTTAACACCACAAGCTTCCAAGCTGGCCTACCACATCTAGCAATTCATATCCCATATACCATGGGTGCCCGGGGTCACACATTTTGAGACTGTGTATCTGGTACGAGCCAAGAAACAGATTTTGGAGCGTCAAGACTGCAGACTTGGACGCTGTACAGCACCAGATGGCTTACATCAGTGCTGCTCAAACCAGAAAGGCCAGCGGTACTTTCGGGAGCTGCTCTGGACTTGCTTTGCCAATGCCTGGTGCTGGAGAAAAGCAGCGACCATGCAGGTGAAAGCAGCCTGAACCTTGTGGACAATCAGAGACTGTATTCCCTCGAAAGACCCCATTCACACCGTGAGTCCTGCGCCCGCCAAAGCACGTGCCCCCACCACCTGCCAGTGCCAGCCTGGCCCAGGCCCGTGAGCATCTTCCAATCCCGAGCCAAACCCCGAGTATGTCAGAACTGCAGATGAAAGCTGCAACACAAGGCAAGTGAGCCGCACACCAGAATGAAACCCTGCGGTTTGAGTCTGGCTGGACAGCATTCCAGCCCTTTCCTGCAAGGAGCTGCTTCTCCCTCAAAGGCAGCCTGTCCTCCCACTTTTGTGTCTAGAAACCTCAACACAATAGCAACGCGGACAGGTATGCGACAGCTCAGCATTATTTTAATATATGGTACAGAGCTTCTCCTCCCTCCCCCACCCACGAGGAACACATTTTATCACATAATGCCTTGCCACTGTTCTCCCTTGTAAACTGATTTATTCTTTTTTTCCTCCCCTCTTCATTTCACGGGTTGACTCTGAAATTAATAAAGTATAGCAGCCATAACGGCAGAACTCACAGATGGCAGATTGGACAGCCAAGGTCAAAGGGAGGTTTCCTACATCTGCACCCTTCTGCTGGTAGAGGACTCTAACACCCTTAGAAAAGCAACACAAAGAATGAGGAGGAGGCCACGTTGGTGAGCTGATGAAAGAAACACTCCTTTGGTCAGATGTATTTATCCTGTGTTTCTGACTTTCTCTAGATGGGAGGAGCTCCTCGTGGGAAGGCACCATATTCTAGCCTGTAACATGCAACAGTCAACAAACCTATGCATCGTTTCAGACATAATTCTATGCGGGTGACAGAGAAACAGTCTGGTTGCTCAGTGAGGTGGGGAGCTTTTGGATAAACAAATGGCACAGTGTCTCCCGAAAGTAGCGTTCCATCTTACATTTCTGGTAATAGCATTGCTTTCTTCCCATAACATGGGTTTATTTATGCTTATAAAGGGAGAAGGGAAGAGAGAGCTGCATATTTTCCCAGGTTCATGAGCTTGGCCTCAGCATTAGTTCTAACATGCCACGGCTGAAGAGGTAACACCTAATCCCCAATTTCCTTGCCATGTCTACCGTCTTCTTATCTCCTTGTAGACACACCACTAGAATGCAAACAGAAAGACTTCCTAAAGCCATCTTATTCCTGAAAACAGAAAGGCAATGGGGGGGCACTATTAAAGAATTCTAGTCTGTTCAGAAATAAAATATTTCCAACCTAGATAAAAATGTCAAGTGAAAGCCTAAGTCTGGCAGCAATCAGAAATACTACAGTTTCAATGATACAAAAAACAAAATTTACCCCAATTATTACAGCCACGCTTCACTACTAAAGAAGCATACACTCTTATTATAATCACTAGACACAGGATTAAACACAGGAGTGGGAAACACGCGGGGGAACTTTTTCATTCCATTCAGATGAAGGGTTTTGAGGCCTACAGAGCCAATAAGATCAGAATACTTGAAACGCTAATTATGAAAAAAGTATTAGTGATATCATAGTTTGCATGCAAACACCATTCTGAAATGGACAAACAGGATTATAAATCCAAAGTCTTCCCACTCATCTCAATCCAGACCATCAAGTGCCCCCCCTCAAAAAAAAAAAAAATCAAGCTTAGTTCTGGGCTCCAGGCTCCTGAGAAACATCACACATCTGAAATGGGATTATACAATTTAGAGACAAAGAGGATGAACGCAAATTAGCACTAGGCGTGACAAGCTCAGGATGAATTCCAAGAGGACTCACTGGCCTGCACAGCAAGACATAATGGGTTTCTATTTCAGCAGGGAGGATTTGAGCTCGCTCTGAATGGCCTTCTGGAAAGTAGAGCGTGTTATGTGCTAGTAGGTACAGCAGTGGCTATGGAATTGCGCTCTCAGAAAAACCAGTCCAGACAGGGTTGAGTCTTGTCTCTCTCAAATAATGTGGATACGATCCTGCCTGGGAGTTTGGTCTACACCTTCCCAAAAGCTGAGCAGTTATCATTCATCTGATGATCTCTCATTTTACACCCGTAGATACACTGGGACAAAAATGGCAAGTAGGTGAGTCAGGGCAATCAGGGAGGGACTTTCTTTTCACACGGCAAAGGAACCACCGAGCTAGATGTTCTTACAAATCTGGCAATTAAGATTCCTAACACAGCAACATCTACAGGAGCACAGATTGGCACACTTCGTTCCCTGATATGTTGCAGCCTGAGAGCTGTGGCAGTTACACACCTGCAGGGCCGAGGACTACCTGGAAAACAGCTGCAATAGAACTGGGGGTTAATTTAATCTCCTCCCCACCCTGAAATTAACAGCTTGGAGTAAAAGAGGCAAAGAGAACCATCACCTTAAATTTGAAACTTAACAGATTTGAATTCTCCATAGACTTTTAAAACAACCCCTGCCCACGGAGATACCCGATCTATAACTACCACTCTCCCCTCTCGATACTCTCTTAAAGAAAGCTTAAATTACTCAAAAGTTGCCTATAGTCTCAAAATTTTAATCAATGAAGTCACCTCATTCCAAGTATTACATTCTTTTGGGTAATAGTTTTATGTTCACAAAGAAAAAGTGTAAAAACAAATCATTTCCTGGGGAAACACACTGCCTTTGAGGATCCTCATAAAACACGGTTATCCTGAATTTTCTTCAGCCATTTCTCATACCTGGTGCAGGATGGAACCAAGGGCATGCCACTTAACAAGCCTATCTGGAGCTTAGATATTCGGGACATGTTTGCAACAACATGGCAACTAGAGAGCCATAGGGAATTCATAATTTACATGAGCATCATTACAGTTTTGCCAAAAACATGCCTGTTTCCAGATAAATTCCAGATGGTAAAAGTACCTTTATATTCATTTAGACAAGCACATCACATGATCTGTTCTTTGGAACCTTCTGGGAAAAAAATACTTCATTTCTTTCCCCATTACATTTTGTGGACAAAGATGCAGATATTTACATACTTTTTTTTAAAAAAAGCTTGGTTTTAAAAAGCAAAGATTATCTCTGCCTTGTAAGTTGAAGATTTCCAAAGAAACATACTGTTAGGGTACAGAGAATGAAAAGTCTGTGCTAGGAAAGATAATACAAAGCAAACCTTGCCTGTGGTGAGTTCAAGTTTTAGAATAGACTATACATACAAAATCTCTGCAGTTTATGGAATTCTGAGTCTCCAAGTCTAAATAGTGGGGACAGGCCAGAGCAACCCATGCTTTTCCACTGTGTCTATGGCTTTTTAATGACGCCTCCTACTAGTCAGGGTAGGATAAAGAGGACAAACAGATACGAGGTAGGAAATGGACTTCTCCACAAAGCTAATTCCATTATTGCAAAGCAAAAATTCCCTGAATTTAGATGAGATCAGTAGCAAGCAAAAGCTTAGGTTCTGCCCCTGTAAACACCCACCAACGCTCCCATGGGAAAGATGCAATCCGTCAGTGTAAAGATTGTATAAGCTGAGCAAACAGATCGCTAAGACAAGCTCCCTGTCCCACCCCTCAAACCCAAGCCCCAGAATTTCCTGGGAGCCTCCTGGATACAAATTTCGGAACTGTCCCATCCCAGACTCACTGCCACGGAGGAAAAAGAGATGAATTTGCCGTTTCATGACTAAGTGAGAGGAGAGAAAGGGAAGGTGAAAACAGAAGTGAATCAAAAGGGAAGGGAAAGGGGGCTGGGGATTTAGCTCAGTGGTTCGAGTGCTTGCTTTGTAAACACAAGACCCTGAGTTCAATCCCCAGCACCAAAAAAAAAAAAAAAAAAAAAAAAGGGAAGGGAAAGGAGGAACTTGAATGGATATGCTGTGTACATAGATAGCCATTAATTCTGAAGAAAGCTAAGAAACCCAAAGAAAGAAGAGAAAATAAGGAAAAGATAATTAAAGAATAAATATTATATAGTGTTTTTAAAAGTGTCTTTCACATTTCTTGTGTGGGAAAAAAAAGTGTAGCTCCCTGAGAGTATCTATTTAATTTTCCTCAATCGAGAATTACTACATTTTGTCAATGTAAATGCCACTACTAAAAACAAGATGCTATAAATAGATGGATGCCTTTTATTTCCAAAGACTATCAATATTCTACAGTGATGCAAAAAGAATTAAATTGAAATTTTTTGTGGCAAACTTTGAGGTTAAGGATAGGAGTGTAATCCTTGAGTTATGTCAAGGTAAAGGCTGCAGCCGCAGGCACCACCTGCAAGTACTCTTGGAACAATGGGAAATGGTTGGCAGACTTCCCCCTTGCAGAACCATTCCTGTACCCAGGTCTGCGAAGCCTTTACCTTGCATCATTTTCTACAATGTCACTCCCACACCCTCCAACCAGCCTGGCTGAGCACACTGGTCAAGGAGCACTCATTTGGATAAACAGTTGTAGAGTACTTGTGGACTGACAAACCGCTGGAGGTTGTTCTGAAAAGAGAATTCTCTCATTCAGACCCAGTCAAACCGCTCAGGTGAGAGCCACGGGGCTTAATGTTCAAGCTCAGAAATTCTAGGTGGGTCACATTCTAGCCATGCAGAGACAGAGGGTAGTTTTCTTCAAATGCCTGGATTTGCCCTCTTCCCCAAGAACAGTCACCTTCTGGACTGCTGTGAGATGACTTGGGAGAAAAACAGAAAGTAGTGCAAGCAGGCACTCCAGTATGCGTGTTTGCAGAGAACAATCAGAGGGCTGTCTAGAAAACGTAATACTTCATTTCTTCAATGGCAGCTCTTCAGGCAGCAAGGGGCAATTTAGAGACCAGCTAGCAAAGTGCATTGCTAGAGAGATCGGCATAAACGACAACGTTTCTATTCTGCCTCTGCTTATGCATCGCCCAACTTCACTTTGTTTACATAAAGTACTTTCTTCTGGAGATGGTAAGTCCATGATAGGTATATACAGCTACTATAACAGATGGATAAACTGTACGTAACCTAATGCAAAAGTCCTAGAATTTTTAGTAAGATGCACAAAGGAATTTTTTTTTGCTTTTTAAAGAACAAGATCATTGGAGGTTAGGTCTTCTTGGGCAGAAGTAACTAATGTGGTGTCTTAATTTTTTCTTTGCGGCACCTACTTAGGGTAAACAAGGACAAAGGAATAAAGAATGTAACTTGTCCTTTTATTCCTTCAATTTTTGTCCTTTTCTTCAATGGATTTTATTTCTACCCCAAAGCAAAATCATCCTTCTCTTTAGAATTGGGCAATATACCATTTTTTCCACTTCTCAGGCAAGAATGACATTTCTAAAAGATTCTGATAAACCACATCTGTGGAAGTGGAAGGAAGCCTGGCTACCTGAGTCTGTCATTAAAGTATTTCAGGGCCCAGCTGCTGTCTACTACCCACTTCTTTACGTGTGCTGTGGAAGCAAAGGTCTACCTACACATTTCCTAGGAAAACTGAGGGTAGGGGGAAGATATTCACAGAAGTGTTGCATGTTACAAGCACTACAAAAATATGACTTGATATAGTTGAAGATAGTGACTTTTACATGTAATTCCCATTACTTGGGTCCTTATAATTAATACTTTATTATGCTTGCCTCTATATACAAAGTCTGACAAGAAGTCATCTTATGGATGGTAGCCTCTTGGTGAATGGGGTCAATAGTTACAGAATAAGCAAAGGAGCCTTCAGGAATACTGACTTTTTTTTTTTTTTTTTTTGGTACCGGGAATCGAACTCAGGGCCTCATGCTTGCGAGGCAAGCACTCTAACCACTGAGCTAAATTCCCGGCCCAAGAATACTGACTTTTAAAGACAAGACCTGGAATCTACTTGTCAGATCTGGATATTGCCATATCGGTTGCTGGCGATAACTGTAAGCTAATACAGTTGGCTTAAATAGCATAAAATAGTCTCCCAAAGTAAAGAGCAATTGACTCTCATACTAGGTTTTCTGCATCCTGAACCGAGCTCCCCCTCAAAGGCTGAGTATGTGAGTCCCCAGTGCTTTAGCTCCCAAGGCACTGTATGCAGCTCTGAGCTGTTCTGTTTTGCATGTTTGTGACCATGCCCTGGATGTTCACTCAGATATCTGTATTCAGCACAAAATATCTAATCACAACAGCCTACATCCACAAGGAAGATCCCAAGATAAGTTTTGCAGAGCACAATTACAGAAGAGACCAAGATACTTTCCCAGCAGATAAGGAGTCATTCTCTGGAATCTAGAGACTGAAGGAGGAGGCACAGAAAATAGAGCTGTTTCATCACCCTGGGATCAATTAGCTTGCATCTCTACCCCAAAATGTCTTAAAGCTTCAGCCTGGCAATTAGCCGATGAGGGCAAAAATGCACTCTTTATCCCAGAAAATGTAACTGAGGGCTCTGTGTCATGTAACACTTCAGGTACTTATCAGGCAAGCCCCAAGAACAGGCGCAACTGTGGCAGAGGAACTCTCCAGAAACTGAGGTTTGTGAGCATGGAGAGCACCACGTTCATCTGCTTATCGCACCAGGAAATACTAGAACTCTCTGTTGCAGGAACCCCCAGAGGAGGAAGTCTCTCTCTTCTTTGATGGATAGCCTATTGTCCAAAATATTGGATCATTGTCCAATATTTTAAACTGTAAAAACTAAAATTTTTAGGAAAGCTGTCCAACTGTTGATTGACTGCTGGCACTGTGGGAGTCTGTGAAAAGAAAAAAATTATAATCCGGGGAAAGATTCCGTAGAATACACGGGATCCTTTTCTCTAAGTCCAAAAATAGAAGAGAATAGAGGTACCAACGGATAGTTTTATCAAGTCAACATAATTCAGCTCAAACCATCCAGGTACCTCACTTGATATTGACCAAGTCCCATGTGATCACTTGAGACAGGAGTCAGAGCTGAGTGGTAAAGCTTTAGTCCCCGAGACCACAAAACAATGCAAACATGCATTTCAGCATCACCTTGTTAAAGTTATTTAACATCCTAGCCAAAGGTTTGGACTTGGATGTAGAATATGCTTCATTTTTCCTTTATACTATACATGGTCACCCTCAAGTTATTATTTCCTGCAGCTTTGTAGCTTGGAAGCCTTTTACTTTGCCATATACATCTCTTCTCCTTCTAGGTAACCTTGCTTGACTGAAAAGGTGTTGTAAGCTTTTACTCTTTCCCCCTCCTCACTGAAACTCTGACACAACCAGAACAAATCAGCCTGTAACAACCAAGACCCAGCCTGTGGCTAAATGTCCATCTTAACATAATTACCTATGTGACAGATATACTATAATTTAGTCAACAACAAATTAATGAATTAACAAATGTTCCTTGTATAACACTACAGTGAAAAATCTCCGGGCAAACTTGCGGAAACTGAATGATCTGATCAGTACAGAAGGCCTACAGCATCCAGTTCTGACTAATCTCCAACCTCCTAAATGACTACAGCAGTTTAACAGAGGGCAAAAGAATCTGGAGTAGATTAAGAGGAACTAAAATCAACGTGACAGAACTATAGAAAGTTGTCCAGAGTGAGATGCCATTGCCCTAGGAAAGTGGAAAGGTTAGCAAGCGGCCTTAAAACATCCTAGACTCAATGTGAACAGAGATTTAGGATACAAAGAGCAATGGCCTAGAGTAGGGATGGATAGAGAGAAACACTATCTTCTTCCCAGCTCCTTGCTGAAGGGACTCGGCTAATGAAAATTCACCTGCTGGTGGAGAATGGAAGGAACCATGGTGGATTGGACCCAGATTGCTGCTATGGATTACCTGCATGGTTTGACACCTAAGGGGCTCATCTTTCGATCTGCCAATGTACTACTTTTAGACTATACTTATAAAGTTGTTTATCACACACTGTAATAATGACAATTAAATTAAAAATCAAACACATTAATGTCCATCTACAAAAGAGTGAATGAATAAACTGGTATATCTACATTTTGCAACTGTGAAAAAGAATGAGATCTACTGAAAAATCTCTAGAGAGAAAACCATGATCTATTTATTGTTAGGGTTAAAAAGCCAAGCTTTGGCTATACATAGGGTGAACTCATTTTAACAAAAATGTTCACCACATATGTAAATATTTATTTACTTTGTATGAGCTTAGATTTGTATTAAAAAATAAACACCAAGTTGTTAACTCTTTAAGGAGGGACATGGAAACTAAGGGGAAGGAACTGAGTTGGCTTCTTCGTGGCAAACTTCCACGCCGTTGGGCTTGTTGCATATGTATAATGGGCATGCATAGCTTTTGTGCCTTGAAAGGAAAGGCTAATAAATTATTATTCTTCAAAATAAATAGACATACCAACAAATTTGGGGATAGGGATATTAACAATGCAAATGTAAAATCGCCTCAGAATTATCAAATGTAGAACAAACAAAATAATGAACCCCATTAGGGCATACTTGAGACGGTCAAACTTTGATGAGTCAAAGCTGGAGAGAGGTACTGCAATTAGTTTTCCTTTGATTTCAGGGACTTATTTATTCTGCTTATGTCAAGACAGAGATAATAGACCAAATCGTTTTTGAAAGGTCCTAAATGGTTCTCAACATTTGGGTATATTCCAGGAAGACTAAGTTAATTTAGCTATTCAGCGAGTGGCACATTTGACAGGGAAAATGCAAATTAGATCAGTGTAAGTTAGTGTTCAATTGGACACTCAAACTGGAGGGAAAGTAGTGACAGATGATGCTACAGGGACCACAGCTTACTGGACTTTAGAAAGCCTTGTTTGACTTGCTCAGAAACATGTTGAGGATGCTGTGGGAGGTTTGTATGAGACTGCAAACTTGCTGTGGAGTATCCCGGGGGATAAATTAAAGACCACATGCTATTCCTTATAATATACTTTAAAATATATTCAACTTTAAGGAAGAGATAAAATCAGCCTCAGCCATTACTAGAGTACTTTTCGTGAAGGTCTTCGGCCTGTGAGTCATAATCCACGAGAGGATCCTGAAATAAATTTAATATGTTATCAGCATGGATCTAAATTTAAAAGGAAGAAGAAAGTCTGAAAATCGTTGCCTTAAATAGTTCCTCCTTTCCTGCCCCAGTCCTGTATTTCTTACTCCAATCAGCAGGGAAAAAAAATAATAATAACAATTTCTCTCAAGCCTACATAGCCACATTCTGTGCTGATTGTTCAAGGAGCTGATTTTGTCATTTAAATAAAGTGAAATTTAAATATCCATTAGAAAATTCAAGAGAGAATTCTATTTTCATGATCTCTCAGCAAGGTGTCTGCTATAATGGGTAAGTAGCTTTGCTTTTAGATTTTGCCATGAGAACTCATTCCTAAATGCCCTTTGCTTGTACATTACAACACCACATAAGAACAAAGGAGATGATAACCATCAAAATTGTGATTGCGGTACAAGTGACAACAGCTCTGTTTTACTGAGAGTGTGCTCTGAGTACCAAAGCTAGTTAACTCTCAAATTTGAAATGTTACTTCTTACAGTTGTGTGGTCAGTACTTGGGAGTCCAAAGACCACTTTTGCTGGCAGAGTTTTCAGTGGAAAAGACATTTACTATTTAAGCTTTAACACGTTCTTCAACACACAGGAGAAAAACACTGATCTCAACATCCAGGATCCACAGTTAAGAGTTCCTAACAGACCTCTGTTCCCAGAAGGACATACTCAGCCTGGACAAGTCTATCTGCCTTTTATCCTTGCAAGCCAACCCACTCCACAGATTCACTGTGTTGCTTGCCACATGGCTCAATGAAATGAGCAAATAAGGGTTAAACGCCAGGCTGCATAACCAACCAGATATCCAGGTATCCTTTTTCAGTTCTTCAACCACAACCTTCGCTCTCACCAATTTCTGCTCATCTTACCAGAATCCTTCTGGAAACTGTTCACTCTCCACATGCCCACCATCATCATTCTAGCTCAAGAGCCACCGTTCACCTGGATCATGGCAACAGTGTTTTAACCAGTTTCCTGTCTCCAGTCTTCTTCCTAATCTGTTCTCCAAAGTCAAAGTGAACACTCTGAAGTATAATTCTGATTTTATTCTTCTCTTGCTAACAGATAAACAACCATCACTTTTCAGTGGCTGCCCTTCACCCTCAAGCGGAGTCCTCAGTGTGGCCTAAGAACAGCATCCATCCTTGCGCCCCTATGCCATCTCCAGGTGGCCTCTAGTGAGATTTCCTGACCCCACTGAGCAGCACTAGGGCACACCCTCTTCATTCCCATCACAGCATCAATTATACACCTCAATGGCCTCATTTCTCAGGCTCCTCAACCAGATCTGTAAACTCCTTGAAGACTGGGGTTGTGGCTAACTGCTTTACAATACCCACCCTGTGGCTGCCACAAAGTAGGTACCGAATAAATACACTTTAAAGATGAGCATTAATCAATTGCTTTGCAATGGGACATACAAAAAAAAAAAAAAAAAGTAAATTAGGTATTATATAGGTCACTGTGTGATCTGCGAAATTGCACAATGTGGACTTTCAGCAATGGTTATGAAACCATCCCATCAAATCTTTAAGGTTCTTTAAGGTCAGACAATCTAGGGCTAGATGGTCACACAAAGACCTTAGCTACAGGATTTGCAAACAAAAGCAAGCACTGAAATCAATGATGTAATTCTGCTTACAATTCTAAATAATGTTAATATTAAGTGTATTTTACCACTAAAACCATCTTATGTAAAGAAATCACAACAGAACAAACATGATTGTAACCATTTTTACAGTTCCCCAAGGTCTTTTTCCACTTTTGTATCTACATATTTGTAGGAATTTTTTGGTATTTACTTATATTTGGTAGTACCGGGTATTGGACATGCCAGGAAAGCCCTCTATCCTTGAGCTATATCCTCAGCCCTTTTTCAATTTTATTTTAGGGTGAGACAGGCTAGTCTCTAACTTGCCATCTTCCTGCCTCAGCCTTTCAAGCAGCTGGGATTACAAGTGTGCACTGCTACACCCAACTTGTTTTTCTTTAAAAAGCTGTAATCATAGGATATATACAGTGCTAAGTTATTTATAGTATTATTTTATAAGGTTTTCTCAAGTGGGTACACAGTCTTCATATACATAGCCTTAAAGCCCAAGTAAATGCAATTAACTTCATACATTATAGTTTCTTTAATCACATTTAGATAGTCTATAATCTTCATTAACTTAATGTGGTAGCAGATGTAAAACATGGCTTTTCTTAATTTTTCAATTTAGGGCACAATTTTTCTCCTTATTTTAGGAGATTATTTTGCTATATGAGAGAAGCTTAAAGAACACATACTGGTGATCCTGTCCACAGTGAAAACAGTAGCTGGTATAAAAATGGAAACATGTAGGGCTTGCAGATCAAAGCACATGCCGGGTGGAAAGCAGGCAGTGAGTGGTGATAGGGAAGACTTGAGCAGGGAAGCGAGGCTCTAACACATGGAAATGGAACTCAGACAGGCACCATGCAGGTCGAAGATGTTCCTGGAAAAATGTACCTTGAGTTGTTCTTGGTACTCAGTGAGCTACGACTCTAACTCTTCAGCTGCCCAGTTCAGAAACAGGACATGACAGTGGCGAGGGATCCATCACAACATCTCTGAGTACAGAAGCTTGTCCAGCAAGGTGGCCAGATGTCAAAAATAAACATAAAAGCCATGATGGGGCAGCACGGGACTGTGACCTTTTCCCCATGGCTGGTAAACAAGAACTCAAGAGCAAACAAGGAGAAAAGGGACTCTTTGGATAGAAAATTTTCTTATGAGTGATGCTTTGGGGAGGATATCCAAAGGATTCTAGATTCTTGACTTGCTCTTCTACAACAAATGATCCCTCCTTGCCCCTAAATCTGGTCTTTGCAATAATAGGTCTACTTCTGCCAACAGCCATAATCCTTGCTTACTAGGGGTTCCCAAAAATTTAAAAAAGTGGATTGAGCCCTCATGCAAGTATTGTTTCTCACTCTATCATCTTCTATCATTGTTGTGCTAGCTTCAACAATTTTCGCATTCCATTTCCACTATCAAAGAATAAAAACCTGCTAGATATCTTATCCTTAGTATGTTGTGTTTTTGATTCCTCTTGCCCTATAGCACAGATCTAGTCTTAATGGAAGGCAAAGGGGATCTGCAATCTTCCTGGAGAGCTGTGGTCTGAAGTGATTACAGGCCCTCCTTTCTATTCCGTTTATTTTTCAAATCTTACAGCAATATTTATACATCCTCTAAGAAGCTAGGTTACTCCTAAGCCTTGGATTCAGCACGGTTTAAACATAAGGGAAGGACAAAATGGTCCACAAGTCATAGTTTATTGTTAAAATGCTGTACATCTATCTTCTACCCCATCCCCCAAGGCCTCACTTCTTCCGTGCCTCATTCAATACCCTACAGAGACCCTTCAGGAACACAGTCTGGGCTTTCAGCAGTAACTGACATCCCTGTAAATCCACATAATGTTCAGAAAATAAATCCTGGGCGCTCCACTGCCCATAGAGTCGCATTAATCTTATGAGCAGTATACCACAGAACAAGCCCCCTCTCTTCCCCTCCCTCCATCTGCTTTAAGTAGGGCAAGTGTTTTACTCATGTTAATTGTTCTGACAGATGAGGATCAACACTGCTTTAATCCATTTGCAGCCTAGCACAGGGAACATTTGTCTTCTCAAATGCTGTTAGAGGCAAGCGCATGCTGGCTGTTAGTAACACGAGAGCTACTTCGGGGCAGTGATCAGTACTGGTGAGTGACCCACTCTCCTTTCCTTCCACAGGGAATTCAAGGGAAATTCTTCCTGAAACTGGCTTAAGGTCTTTTGGTTGCCACTGTGGTTATGTTTTGATCCTTTCAACAGTAAAGAGTAGAGTTTTATCAGATTAAGACACACTGATTTCTTTTAAAATGTTGGTGTGTCTTCTCATTTACCAATCATTCATATGCAGATTCTCTAAGTGACAGAAGGATGCAATCAAATTTAGAAAACTTTTGCAACCAATTTCAAAAACCCGATTAGGGACTGCGTGCATTTTGCAGTGGTACAGGTAGTACCTCTTTATGCACCAGGGAACATGAAAACCAAGGCCTGCCAGTGTTACCAAAGGCACGGGCATTAGACAAAGGCACGTCTGGATTCAAACCCCAGCTCCACCATTTTTACCTCTAAGGCCAGCTGCTGCACTGCCAGTACCAAATGATTTAGCACATTCCACACCCAGCCCAAGCCTGTAGCCAAAGGCTTTAGGAATGTTTACTTAAACTACTGTTAGGTTACACATAACCTAAATCTTGGTTCTGAATTCCTTGTAAAAGAAGCTTCACAGGATGTGTTAACTTCCCCCTAGAGATTTTTACTCGCATCTCCAAAGTTCAAAAAGGACCTTTATAGAGAATGAATACAATGACTTGACAGCCTCCCTCCCCTGCGATTTGAGGGGATGGATATAGCTCTTCACACTGCCCTCCCTAAGCAGTATTTCTTCACTATCATCTGTACTCTGGTCTACCTTCACTATCCATCCCCACATGCTTTGGAATTGGCCATTTTCCCTTTCCTAATCCCTCTATCTTACTTCTATTTCCTCTTAAATTCCATCTTCTCTGGTCTTCATGCTTTCAATTTAATAACCTTATATATTTCCTCTTCCTTCTTCTCATCCCTCTGCCTCCAACACTGTTCAGGCTACTTGGGTGGGATGAGAATATGGACAGAAGAGGTATTCTACCAGTTTTTATTTAGCTCGTTCTTCTTAGACTCCCATGTAGGGGGAAGGTCAACAATCTGTCATGCTCCCTGTCAGCTCCATCACCTGCTCATCAGCATCATCTTCTCCCACCTAACAGGACAGAGATGCACCCTGCTCAGCTCAGCTCAGAGGGCTTTGCCGGAGGCTTCTCCTGTGTGCACAATAGCAAGCCGCAGTGGTCTCCTTCAGGGAGTTATTCCTCACCTGTCAGTTTACTTTCCACATTGGAAGGAACCCCATCCCAACAGAAACGCTTTTCACAAGATTTTTATAGGCGAGAAGGGATTGAACTGCACTTCCCAAGATACATGGGCTCTTCATCTACTACTTCCTAGTGGCATTCATGGCTTGCTCTCCCGTTACCATATCCAAGCTGGGCCCAGCGCTACAGTGCAGTTAATAAAACACGAATACTTTTTGCTAACTAGATGGTTGATGAGGCATTCAAAATGTACATATTGGGTATTTATTAGTGGGTGGGACATTCTGTTAGGTATGGAAGTAAAAGATTGAGTAAGACACTCTTCTATCTTCAAAAGGCAAGACTTCAAAAGCTACATAAAATATTCATATGGAAATACTGAAGGACTTGCTACCTCCATCTGCTGTACAGCACATGTCACAGGGAGTTCATATTTACTTGCCCATCTCCATACCTGATGGTACCTCCAAGATTCACCTATTTCCAGTTCCTAGCATGAAGCCTGGCAC
>PVJO010006591.1:0-91404 GCA_004026905.1 Hystrix cristata | reverse complement strand
AGGTGCGGTGACTACTGGTGACCCCCAAGGACTCCACAGAGGAACACACCAGTAGAGCAGAGCGAGAGATGCAGCAGAGTGCAGTGGCTGGCTAGTTATTAGGATTCCGACATGACCCACAAGAGGATTGGCTGGTCGGTGTCTTGGAGAGAGGCCAGCGGAGCTCAGAACTCAGCCAAGCTGCAGACAGTTCTACCTAAAAAACATGGATTTATTTCTAGTTTCTTTGTTACATTATTTTGATATGTCTATTTTCAACCAGATCATATTGTTTTAATTTCTATAGCTTTAAAATATGTTCTGAAAATGGGAAGTGCAATCAAGCCTCCAACTTGATTTGTCAGATTGTATTGGTTCCTTTAAAGTTTCTATATGAATTTTAGGATTTTTTTCTACTTCTGAAATTTTCGTAAAATACTTTTTGTAAAAATTTTCATTTGGATTCTGATAAGACTTCTGGTGACTCTATAGATCATTTTCAATTGTAGGAACATTAAGTTTTCCAATCCATGGTCATGCACTGTCTTTCCATGTATTTGCATCTTCTTTAATTTTTTTTCATCAAAATTTTATAGTTTTCAGTGTAAAAATCCATGACTATGGTTAGGTTTATTGCCAAGTATTTTGCTTTGATACTATTGCATATGCAGAGTTTTTTTAAATTTCTTTTTTTTGGGTATTTCATTGTTAGACTACAGAGATGAAATTTATAACATTATGTTGATTTCATTCTACAACTTTACTATTTTTTTATTTTTTTAATCTTTATTTTAATGGTACATTTTTGATATACATATTGATAACATTCATCATTGGGGATTTGTACCTGTACATGATATATCTTGTTGCTTCTTTTTTACCCATTCCCCTCCCCTTACCCCTCCTCCCTCCCTATTTACAAAAGCTTTGTTTCCATTTTTTCCTTCCATTTCTTATTTCTCTTGTACAACTTTACTATATCCACTTATTAGTTCTAACAGGGTATTGTGTGGAAACTTTAGGGTGTTCTACACAAGATCTTGTCATTTGCAAGCAGAAGTGGTTTTTTTTGTTTTGTTTTGTTTTTCTTTTATGATATGAATGTCTTGTGTTCTTCTTGCCTATCACTCTGGCTGGGATTTCCAGTACTATGTTGAATAAAAGTAGCAAGAGTGGGTGTCCTTGCCTTGTTCCCTGATTTTAAAGGAAAAGTTTTGATATTTTCACTATCAAGTATGATCACTATAAGCTTGTCATATATGGCTCTTATTAAAGTACACATTCCTTGTATAACTATTTTTTTGCTATATGTTTACTAAAGATATAGGCCTATAGTTTGTTTGTTTGTTTGTTTGTCATAGCATTTTCCGTCTTTGGAATTAGGGTAATGTCAACTTCATAAAATGATTTTGGAAGTGTTATCTTTTCCTCAGTATTTGGGAAAAGCTTAGGAAGAATTGATTTTATTTTCTTTTGAAGAAAGCTATAGACCAAATTGATACAACAGACATAAAGAGAACATTCTAACAAAAAAGTAGAACACAAATCCTTTGTGTATTTACATGGAGCATTTTCCAAGATAGATCACATGTGAGGTCACAAAATAAGACTTAATAAATTTAAGAAGATTGAAATCACACATGTATCTGTTTCCAATATCTATGGAATGAAACTAGAAATGAGCAACAAAAAGAAAACAGAAAAAATTACTAGTACATGAAAAGTAAGCAACGTACCTTTGAAGAACCAAGAATCAACATATTTTGAAGAATCCACTTGAAGAATGGCTCAAGGAAGAAATCAAAATAGAATTTAGAAAATATCTCAAGACAGGTGAAAATAAAAACTCACATATCCAAACTTGTAGACTGCAGTAAAATCCATATTAGGAGGAAAGATGACAGTGATAAATATCTTCATTAGAAATTAAGACATGTAAAATGAGCAATTTAACTTTAAACCTCAATGAACTAGAGAAAGAATAAAATGAGCCCAAAGTTAGCATGAGGAAGGATATAATAATGAGCAGAAGCAATTCAAATAAAGAACACAAAAACAATAGAAAACAATTAATGAATACGAGTTGAATTTTTTAAAAAGAAAAACAAAATGGACAAACTCTTTAAGAAAAAGTCTCTCTGACAGTTCATTGGAGTGTCAATTTGATTGGCTTTGGATCGCCTAGGAGGTCGGTGGAGCACACTTCTGGGTGTGACTGGGTGGGTCCTGGCAGCATGGCCTTGGGAGACATGGCCTATTCTTGGTCCCTTTCTCCTTTTGCTCTGGCACTGTTTCTGTGCTCTGCTTCCCAGCTGCCATGAACAAAGTGTTGGCCCTACCACAGCCTTCCATCATGATGTTTTTGCCTTGCACCAACCATGGACTGAATCTCCCCAAATTGTGAGCTAAGTCAAACCTCTCCTCCTTTATGGTGTGGGTGTAACATACTGCGTCTAAGCAATGAGAAAGCTGGTTAATACAGAAAATTGATACCAGATAAATGGTTCTGTTGCTGTGACCACACTGGAACATGTGATTTAGAAGCCTTTGAAACGGGTTTGCAGGAGGACTTCGGAAAGGTCTGGCAATGTTGGCCAAAGTTTTAGAATGCCATAAGCAGAGCCTAATGTGTAATTCTAATCAGTGCTCTAGAGACTAAAATCCTAATAGAAATGTGGACAATAAAGAAAGCCAAGCACAGGAGGTTTCTCTGGGACCAAAAGCTCTACTGTCTATTGTACTATCCTCTTTCCCCCAAAATAAGACCTAGATAGAAAAAAATAAGCCTCAAAAACTAGAAATCAAAATGCCAGCTTCAATCAGCCCATCCTTCCCTTATCTGTCTTCACTATTCTCTTGCTCCATAACTACTCTATTACCAAAAGGAAAAGCCAAATTCCAGATTAGGGTCAACTATGAAGGCCAATGCCAAGTTTTAGAGCATTCATAGTTCATATCTGTTTATGTATATTGTAAAGAACTGTGTGGGAATTCTTCCATATGTGAGATTTTAAGCATGAGCCATGCTCTCTTAAAAATTATTTGAGTAAAATTATTATATTACATTTTTGTATTATACTTTTTATACATTCAAACAGATGTATTTTGTTTCCTTGATTGGTTTTTAGCTTGGTTTTCTTCAAAGCACTTCTCTACATATAGAGTTAGACAATATTGGAATAAAGGGTCTGTGGAATCTATAGGGACAAAGAAAATTTTGTATTAAATAGGAAAGGTGTTTTCAAATTTGAAAACACATGGAGAATTTAAAAATGTGCAGTCTAACTGCTTTGGAGAAAACAGCTTAGATTACAAATTTTAGAAGAAATTTCAGCTAAGTGTCAAATTGATAAAACATCCAGGGATCAACAATGTTTTCCAGATATGTAGTTATTACTCTCATTTTGGTTCTCAAGCCTTCAGTGATAGCAGAAATTGTGCTCAACTACGTGCAGAACTAATGCTTTCTGCAGTCTAAGATGCCACTGCTAAAGACAAACAACAAACAACATTTTTTTTTCTTTAAAGCTAAATCAAATGTCCTAGAATCAATGAGTCCAGTTGGAGATGAATGACAAGTGCATATTCTGACTGAAATTTAGTCAGTCTTTTTGTAGGGTGATCAGAATTTCTTTTTTCTAAAAAGAAACAGATGAAAAGAAAAACACAACAAATATAACTCATTTAAATACACACTCGCAATGGCTGCACCTCAGTTTTAAGAAGGCCCCGTCTTGCTCTACCTGGTGTGACAGTCAGATTCTGCCTCAGAATCCACAAGATCCTTTCAACCTTGCTGCGATGGCTATCAGTGAATGATGATAAAGACAAGTACACTAAAGTTAAAACACTTTTTTTCCTCTATGCAAGAGACCAGTCACAAAGCTCCTCCGGGGCAGTATAGGGTCATTCATAGTCAGTGGGAAAATAGACTATTTTGAAAAGACTTTAAGACTATCATTTGCTCCAATTTTCCCCAAGTTTCACTGGACAGCTATCTTCAGCTTTTAAAAATACATATTTTGAAGATTTGAATATATTGACTATAAAACCTTAAGGATGAACACAAATACCTTTTCTCGTTATGATACATTTGAACCATTTATAGCCAAATATATCTATGGATGGTGTGAACTGGTACTAAAACTTCTCTTTACTTTCTCAAATGCATGAGATCCTCAAGGACAAACCCCTTGGAAACGAATGAAGGAGAAAATCAAATCTCACCTACTCTGTCTGCAGGAGATATTTTCCTGACATCAGAGTAAACATTTCTGTTGAATGTATGAATAAAGCCATCTTCTCCACCACAGAAAGAGATAATATTAGTAAGAACTTAGTGTGTGCCAGACACTCGTACCTGCCATCAACCATCCTGATCTTTAAAACATCTAAGTATCCTGTGTGTATGAGCTCACTGAATTCTCACAGGATCGCTAGGATGGGAAGATTAATGTTGTTTTTCTTCACGTGAGGAAATGAGATCCAGGCAGTTTATGTAACTTGCCTCCAAATGCTTTGCCTGAATGTGGTAGAGTGAGGCATTCAACGGAAGTAAGCAGATTCGATTAGTCTGTACCATGATTTCTATGTTCATTTGCTGACTTCATTAACCACACTCAGGCTCTGGAGAAAGGACTCCAACGGGGGCTTCTGAATCTGCTGCCTTCCAGCACTTCATGTGCATCTGTGTGGTGTTTGTTGACACCAATGATGGCTCTCAGCAGCACTCTGGACTTGAAAAGAAAGGAAAGGCCTTAATTATTTTTCATTGATGGTACAAAATACCTGACATGCACAAGTTAGAACAGGGAAAGATTCATTTAGCTCACATTTTGCAGAGGTTTCCGCCCACAGTCAGCTGACTCAAGACAAGATGGCATGGTAGAGGGGCATGGCGGACAAGAAACAGTCCATGGCAGGGTGGGCAGGAGGCAGTGAATCAGCAGCAGTCTACACCCTGCCTTTGATCTTTTCCTTTTATTCCATTATCCACATCCAGTACTATGCAAAACCAATTTAGTTACAGCACACCCACACCCTTAATCCCAGTATCACACACCCTAGTATAGCATCACACACCCCAGATCTACCCACCCCCCAAAACACCCCATCTATGAGTGCATGAGGCTTAGGGGGGACATCTAGATATGAGCCATAACAGGAAGTTTGTAGTTAACTCAGTAAATCAATCCCCTCCCTCCCTCCCCACCCTCTCTCTTTCTGTCTCTTGGTCTGTCTATCTCTGTCCCTCCATCTCTGTCTCTGTCTCTCTTTTTCTCTCTCTCAACCAACAGTCTCTCTGACCATCTTCCACTCTGGCTCAGCTCACTCCAGGGCTACCAGGCATTTTGGTATTCCCCAACTTGCCAGGCCATTCCAACCTCAAGGCTTGGCTGTTGCCTGTTGCAGTGCCCTCCCTTGACAACCCCATAGACATCTCCATGACCCCTTTCAAGTCTTGGCCCAAAAGCTGCAGGCTCAATAAAGCCACTGCTGACCCCCACTCCCCACCTCACCCTCCTGTCTTCTCTACTTTTTTAAATTCCTCATTGTACTTATCACATTAAAACATTTTATTTACTTGTTAATTATATGTGTGTAAATTACTGTCTGAATTTCCTGGAACATAAGCCCCATTTCAGGGTATATATCTATTTCCTGAATTTATTGATGCATCACAAATATCATCAGGGTTTAGCAATAATCAATGTTCAATAAATGTTGGTTAAATAAACATATGAACTTAGGAGAGAGAATTTTTTAGCAAACAAGAAATTTTTCTTTTCTTTTTCTATCATTGTTCCATGGGCCAAGAAAGGCCCTTGAGTTTCTCTAGATCAGAATTAATAGTATCTATAAATAGTCATTGTTTTTTTATTTAAGCTAATTTTGCAATTTCAATTGCTATTAAAGGTGAGGTGGATATTTAATGTTGTGTAAGAAGATATACGGATATGAAAGGTTGAAAACCACTGCAGTAAGACACTTGGCAAAGTTCTGGACACGTAGCAAGTGCTCAATAAATTCTGGTTGAATGAGTGCTCATTAAATACTATGGGGTACAGAGCAGATTAGAGGCCACATGTTGAATAGCAATCACTGACAAAAGTTCACATCAAATGCCATCTTGGAATATTGTGTTTATTGGAGCAAGTCGTAAATAAAATAAGCAAAGGCTTTGAAATGACTAACGACATTCATTTGGGATCCAGATGTGCTGGAGCAGAACTCTAACATACTAGTCGGCTTATAGAAGCTGTTAATAAAGATAATGTTATTTGAAAGTTTGCTGAGAAATATGGAATTGTTAAAAAGTGAGAGAGCTGCACTTTTCTGGATAATCTTAAGTACTACAGTTTAGCCAAAATTTATTCTCTCTAGCCTCTTCTTTCATGTTCACCTTCATCTTATTTTCCAGGTATTTATTATAAATCAACTAATGCAGTTTATTCCCTCAAATCTCTGTGTTAACCCTTCAGAATATTATACTTCTCCTAAATAAGATGCCTCATCTATATAGCTTTCTAGATAAATCCTCTGAAAGACTGCTCACAGTTTACTTATTCTGTGCATTCTGTGACCCTTCACCTGATTTAGGGTACGTATTACTTTTTGTTCTCACAGTACACTGTCATATTGTTTATCGTGGAAAACTCTAGTTATCTGTTTACAGTCGTGTCTATGTACTACTAGACATGAACTCCCCAAAGGCACCCATTGTGTTTTATCCCTGTACCCATAATGCAGGCATAGGACCAGACACGTAGTGTGCCCACTACTAATGAACCTTGATTTTTTTTCTGTCTTCAAATACAGCATAAACACCTTGAGGACAGAACAACGTCTCTGGCACCTTTGCATCTCATACTATTTTGCATCTGATCTGGCACACAATAAATTGTCGAAAAATGTGTAGTTACTATTAGCAGGCGACTGGTGTGAGATTATTTTTAGTTAAGACATTATTTATGAGCAAACATCACCTGCAATAGATCTATAGGGAACCATCAAGGAGGAAGAGGACACAAAGTATTTGAAAAAACGTAACCTAACGTTTGAGTCCTTGCCTATTTTTTCTGGGAAACTTCTACAGGTCATTGAAGACTCGAGGAAGGCTTGTGAGACTCATTTTCACCGTTTCTCAGATGTGTTGCTCCGTCTGCTTTGTATACTCTGGCATTCCTCTGTGTGCCATTCAAACCATATTAGCTCATCACTAACTGAATTCCCCTTCTTTTGATACTCTGGATGAGGGATCCTCAACCCCAGGGTCACAGGCTGGGGCAATCCATGGCCTGCTTGCAACTGAGCCACACAGCAGATGGTGAGGAGCAAGCGAGCAGCAAAGCTCCATCTGCATCTACAGCCTCTGCCCACCTTTCACATCCCTTCCAGAGCTCCAGCTCCGTCAGATCAGTGGAGGCCTTAGATTCTCACAGGCGTGCAAGCCTTACCGTGAACTGTGCCTGCGGGGGATCCAGGTTCTGAGCTACTTTGAATCATTCTGAGACCATCAACCACACCCCAGCCCGTCAGTGGAAAGACTGTCTCCCAGGAAACCAGTTTCTGGTGCCAAAATAGTTGAGGGTCACTGCTCTAAACATCTAAATCTTTAAATTCCATGATATTACTTAACATAGAATCTCGGAAAGAAGACTCAGTAATAAATAACAAATAAAATGTTATTAATGTTTCAAATTTTTCTTAATCACAACTTGTCATTCATATCCACAGAGTTCACATATCCATAAATATCACTCACAAACACACACACACACACACACACACCTCAAGTCACCAAAGGTTGGTAAGTTTACCCAGTATCTCAACATGTTTGGAAGAAAATCAAAAGACAATTCCAGTTTAATACATACTTATTTTTTATTAATACAAATTAATTGCATGCATCAATTTAATGTGATGTTTCCATACATGCATACAAAGGGCATTGATCGTGTCAATAAAGTTTTTGATGTGCCATTCTTTCCATTTCTTGTCCACGCTTCTCACACGAGGAGATGCTCTGTGTTGCAAAAGCACTTTGTGTTTGTTGTGTGATTTTCAAGGTTTTTCAACCCTCTCTATTATCTCTCCGTGCCAACATGGAATTTCATCCTTCACTCATTCTCTGGAAGAGCTGGCTCTTCTGTATTTACAGCTTTAAACACCAGAGTAGTAGTTTCAACTTCAGTCTCTCTCCTGAAAAGCACATTTATGTTCCTGTCTGTCTGTGCTGTGTCTTATTTAAATATCTGAAATACCGTGAAAGCCTAAACATCGAAAAGCAAAATTCTTTGTTTCTTAGTTGCTATCGAAACACAATTCTTCTCCAGCCTCTCTCATCACAATAAGTATCACAAATATCCACCCAGTTGCTCAATTGAAAGCCCAGGAGTCACCCTTGACTACTCCCACTTTTCACATTCCACTTTCAAATCATCAGCACAATTCTATTTTCTTTCAAGTAGACCGTGAGCCAGTGCACGTTCCAGCACTCTCTCCACAGTCACTCTTGTCCCAGCCACCATCTCATCTCATCTCAACAACAGAGGAAGCCTCCTAACTGCCTCCCAGCGTCTCTTCCTGCTCTCCTAAGGTCTCTCCAACACCCTAAAACCAGTGTGACATCGTACTTTAAAATTATACATCAGTTCATGTGGCCCTCCTTCTCCATCGCATTTGAAACAACAATCTCACAGCAAAACAGAATCTCTAGCTGCTCTTTGATCTGTTCGAAAACATTCCCCGATATTCCTGTTTTTATTCTTATGCAGTGGTACCCTGGTTCATGAAGTTAATTTGTTCTACGATTTTGGAAGAGATGGCCAGGTTTGTGTTTGTGTGGGAAAGATGGCCATGGTTGTGTTTGTCACCTGATGCAGTATTTGTAATCAAAAACAAAATTTAGCCAAACACTTCTTTTTCCAAACCAAACTGTTTACCAATTATTTACCAAAGTGTTCATGAACCAACAAGTTATCACCACATTCTGGGTTTGTTCTAAGAGCCGTTTGCTTGTTCTTCTCCCTCCCTAGAATATTCTTCCTTATGTGTTGTAATGTATGCCTGTGCCCTAATGTCACTCTCTTAGGGTTTATCTCTCATCATCCTGTCCAAAATAAGTTATCTATTCTTTTATTTTCCACTCTCCTGAGATGACATTTATGTAATTACATGGTAATTTTCTTTCTCATCCACTAGAATATATGTTTTATGATGTGTTTTCCTTACCCCTCATACCTAAAACAATGCTTTGCAAAGATGAAGAGGTCAAATATTGGCCAAATTAAAGTACAATGAATAATGTAACTGTCTATCGCCTGCTATGGAGAAGTCACAGGAGATATGTTCCAGCTGGGCCAAGACCAGGATGTCAGCGGGAAACCAGAGCTATTCCAGGTGGCAAAGATCCAGGACAGTCTGTCCTACAGGCCGAAAACTAGAGAACCTCCCCATTGTCCTGGGGGAAACACTAGGATCTATATAAAGACAAAAGGACGAAAAGAAAGGGCCCAAGAATATTTCTGCAGAGAGTTGCTATTTTATCTTCTGCAGCATATTGTTAAAAGCCATCCGAGATTATGGCACAAAACCAGATCAAAAGGAAAAACCTTGGCTTTTGCACCCCAAGCTGATCGGTCAGTCCTTGCTGGTCTTCTGAAGGAGACTGACCACCTCCAGGGATTCATCCTTGGGTTACCTCATCTGTTGAAATACTTGTCCTGTTCTCTTTCACACATAATTTTTTTTCCTAATGCAACTCATTTATTCCAATCACTTTCTTCATTCATTTTTAAATGTAAAATCATTTCTAATACCATATTAGAAGAGCACATGGTTTTACAGTTACTACTTTTTATATCAACTCCATAAGCACTTTAGGCTAAGGTGATGCCATACCATGCTAAGCACTCGTGTCTTTGGGAACTGGCCACTTTAAAAGTCTGAGTAGTTATGTGTGTTCATGTATGTGATCAAGTAATTTCTTTACTTAGGTGTCTGTATTGATTTCCTAGGACTCCCATAACAAATTAGTACAAATTTAGTGACTTAAAACCACAGAACTTTGTACTCTCACAGATGTAGAGGATAGAGTCTGAATTCAAGGTGTCTGGGGTCTTTCCGGACAATCTGGGAAGACTCTTCTGTGCCTTTCTCCCAGCTCTTGATGGCTGCTGGCAAGCCTGGGCATTCTCAGGCTTGGAACTGCATAACTCCCATCTTTGCCTTCGTTTTCACGTAGCATTCCTCCCTGTAGATCTTTTCTCCCCTCTCTTATTAAGACATGATGTTGAATTGGGGGCCCATGTTAACAATCTCATGTCAAGATCCTTAATTTAATTCCATCTGGAAAGACACTTTCTCTGGTAAGTTTACATTAACAGGTTCTGTGACAATGGATACGTAACTGGCAGTGGGTGAGGAGGAGAACGCCATTATTCAATTCACTACAGCACCCAAAAGCCTACATGCCTAAACCCAAACCTTTCCCTTATGACTTCTGCTTGCTGCCCCAGTCTCGTTCTTTCATGTCCACAGTGTCCACAGCTGGATTACTGTGGATTCGTAGAGTTGGACTGTCGTCATCCAATACCACCTGCCACACCACTACAAACAACTTAGGTGACCATTCCACTCAGGAGGTCGACATTTGAACCAATAGTCCCTCTCTTTAAAAGGATATTAGCACAATGCCTTTTCCTCTATTACTTACATGATACATCAAGACTTGTTCTTCCATCTGCTTTTCTCTAAATCCCCTAATCTGATTCTAGCTCTAATTCCCACCATACTCCTAAGCAAAGTATTTCCAGAGCTTAAACAGCAGGAAGAACAAAACCTCCATTTTATATGTTCACCCACTTCATTGAATATTTCTTTTTAGCATCTATTCCACAAACCCAGCTGTCCTCTGAGGTCACACTTCCTTGCAACCCTTTAAAGACCTGGTACTTTCTTATTGCACTGCGCCCTGGACTCAGAGGTGTCCTTATGGGCTCTAATTCAATTTGCAAAAAGTTGCTTCTTCCACCTCCTGAATCATCCCAGCTCGTCTGATGCATATACCCCAAATTATACCATTCTCTACTTTTTGTTACAGCTTTCTCTCCTTCTAGCTAATCCCTCCTTTTTACAAGTTTTTGTCACCTGTATTAACTCTGTCCACCGCTTAACACTCCTGTCACGATCCTTGATCGCTCAAAATCCAATTACTGCCTTGGTTACTCAATATCTCGTCTTCTTCTCAAACCATCTTTTCTTACACCTCAACTTCCTTCTAACTGTTCTCATTTCTTATTTCTGGACTTTGTCCTCACCAGTAACTCAAACACCACTAAAACATCCTTCGTAGCACCCAGTCTTCAGTGTACCAGCATTTCCTCTTACAGCCTGCTTCCTCTGAACTGCCCACTCCAACACTCCAACACTTCAAGCGGGACCTTCATTCTGTGCACGCTGCTACTTTTGCTTTCCATCATCCCCAGTTTTCCCCTACTTTTCTTGTCCAGTTCAGGATCCACGGTCAGTCTGTTGCTGTCATCGTTGCTCTTTGCATAAGCCTTTCTTTTCTGTGCATCTCACTCCCTCACAATCACCTGCAAATTCATGATTTGGTTAAATCCAACTTGTGCTACTTTCCCTTGGACTCACGCTACTGATGGAAAAAGTTGCCTTACTTCTGAATAAACTTACTTTGAATTTATGATCTAAACTCTCTCCGGAAAACCTATTATATCAGCTCAGCCAATTCACTCTCCCACTTTCTAAAAGAACTATTTTCACCTTTTCTTCACTCCTTAAAATACCAAGTTACCACTTCCTCCTTCTCATTTTCAACTAATAACCTGCTTCTCATTTTTCTAAGAAAATAGATGTAATCAGAAACTGCCTTCAACTTCACGCCACCGAGTATATTAGCCGCTCGTACACTCTCCTCTTCCATCAGTCTCAGATAGCACATGAACCCGGAGCCCTGTGTGAGTAGATCTCTACACTTGTGACCTAGATTCCCTCTTCTCGGCTCTCTACAGTGTTTTGCACCTACAATTTTCCCTCATTTTCCTTAGTCACTATTTTCTCACTATTTGTTCATTCTCGTCAACTTGAAATTGTGCTCAATAAATATCTAAGAGAAAAGGAAAGGCATTTCTTTGGATTCTGTATTCCCTTCACCATTTCTCATACTTTTATCTTTCTCTTTCTGGCAAAATTTGTAGCAAATGTTGATTATAAAAACTTTTGTTCCAAAAAAAACTTTTGTTTTCATTTTCTCAACTATTAATCTCTCTTAACACCTAATCTAACCAGAACTTTGTCCCCAATATTACCCTAAACTGCATTTGACAATGGATCTAATTGAGTGATTCATTCCCAGCTCTGATTTTGCCAAACTTTTCATAGCATTTGATACAACTTATTCCTCCATTTGAAACAACTTCTGCATTGGTTTCTGGAACACAGTCATTCATGTTTCTGCTTCCACGTCAAGGGAAGATCCACTTACTTATCACTAAATATTGGACTTCCACGGGGCTCAGTCTTCAAAGCCATCTAACTTATAACTGCTTTCTCTGTGAATCACAGTCCACACTTACTAAGGCATCCTTAAAAACAGATAAGGAAATAGACACTCTGCTCTTATCATCCAAGCTCTGTTCTCTACTATCCTGAACAACTGACAGTAGTCCTAATATGCATCAAAAACTTCTTATGTTCATATTTGATTTCTTGGTTTACCTCCGAAGTCTACCACACTCCAGTTTCCCCCAATTTAGCAAATGGCACCACCGTCTACCCAATTGCCCAAAGAATTCTTTTTCTCTTCTTCTTTCTAGTCTACCAGCATACCATATAACTTCAAAATAAATCCAAATCCTACTTCTCACCAGGGTCACAATTCCACCCTGGCCCACATATTCATCGACCTCCGTCTATCCCTCTGCAGTGAGTTCCTTGGTCTCACGGTTTCTACTCTGCCCTCTACTGTCTATGGTTCACACAAGAGCCAAGGGAAATTATAAGAGTATATGAGGCAAATCAAGTAACACTGTTCAATTTCACTCCAAGTAAAAACGAAATCATTTGCTATGGTCTCCAAAGTTATATGTAATCTAGGCTCAGTTTCCTCTCTACCTTCTATATGTGACACTCCCCCTACCACATTGTGCTTTATCCACACCTGCCTATTTGCTATTCATTCAACACATCAGGCATATTTCAGTCTTAGGGCCTCTGAATCTGCTGTCTTATCTGCTGGCAGGCCCATTGCCTCTTTTCTCAGCCTCTTTACACACATCGCCTCCTCACAAGGACCTCTTTATCAATCCTCTGCACCTTTCTAACTCAATTCCTTGATTTATTGTGCTTCGTAGCATTTATCACCAATTGACTTTGTAATGTGAATATTTTAAAAGAGTTAAAATTATGAAGAGAGTACGTAGTCTACATGTTCTCACATTTAGTTTTCCCTGTTGTTAACAAGTTATATTAGTGTAGTAGATTGGTCATAATTAAATAACATCATTGCACAGTATTAATGGAAGTCTATGCTCTATTCAGATTCCCTTAGTTTTTATTCAGTGTTGTCTTTCTCTTCCAGGATTCCATGCAGGATACCACATTAAATTCAGTTGTCATGTCTCCTTAGGCTCCGCTTGGCTGTGATAATTTTTTTGCATGGTACTTGTTTTGGACGACCTTTAAAGTTTTCGGGAGTACTGGTCATGTACTTTACAAAATGTCTCCCGTTGGAATCCACCTGCTAGTTCGGTCATGATGAGACTGAGGTCACACACTTTGAGGAGAAAGACCACATGGGGGGAGTTATTTCTATCACAGCATCGCAAAGACTCATACTACCCACGTGATTTATGGCTGCTGGTGTTGACCTTGGTCACTCGGTGGAAGCTGCACTTGTCGGGTTTCTCCCCTGTGAACCGGCTTTCCTCGCTCTTCTCCTTCCTGAGCTCATTGAGAGAAGTCTCTGTGCTGCACACACTTACGGGCTTGGAAGGTATTCGCCCTTCTTTGAGGGCAGAGTAGGTATTCTGACTCTATTAGTTAATAGGTTTCTTTTCTCTCTCCCTCAAACAGTACGAGAGCAGGTTAGGAAGTTGATGTTTATTGCCCAGAACAGTTCCCAAGTACAGATCCTAATATGTGTAAGCTCTCACTGAAATATTAATGATTGCAATGAATTACTTTCCTCACTGCTTACTTCCGTCATGTGTCTGAGGCTCCACACAGGCACCTTCATCAACCTGAAACCCGCTTCTTTCCTTTCCCCCTGTTATTTGGTAAATTCCTGCTCCAACTTAAAACTCGGTTCTTCATATCTGCACGTATAAAGACACATTCACATACGCCCTACATTCTACTTAGTACATAACTGCATTGTCGTGCATATCTCTCACATTGCAACTGATTCTCCTCGTGTGTGCTCATCCCGAATGAGCTCACTGGGGCTCTTCGCGTCACGTTCCTGCCTCACACTGAAGCTGCAATATTGGCGGTATTTGCTGGTTGAGAAAGATTCAGTCAAATGAATAGCTCGATGCTCAGGTCAACAAAGTTGAGTTTCTCTGGCTTGTTCCAGGTAGTTGACAGTGAATTCGACTCACTGGCCCACAGCACACGGGTGTGGAAGGGCTCTCTGACCTCCTGAAGTTTACATGGGTGCTCACTGTGCTTTAATCAGCAGGACCTGGCCCCTTCCAGCAGAGACCTGAAAGGGTTCGTTCTCAGCTTCCAGCAGAGTAGATCAGAGAGAAATAATGACCGAGAAGTGGGTAGAAGTCCAAATTGGCAAGTCAAACAATCTATTCAGCATTTCTGCAATAGTTAGGTGAAATGAAGGAATTCAAAAGAATACAGGGAAAATTTTTTGGCAGGTTAAACAATGCAGTTTCTCTGAGCTTAGCCTAGGGAACTTTACGGTGTACGTGTCTCAGCTTCTCTGCACTCATCTGTGACACCTAACTCTGAGGGAAGACAAAGAGCGAAAAGGGCTTCCAAAAAGGACTCTTAGAATCATGCGTGACACTTTTCATTCCCGTGTGCAGCATGGGCCCCAGGGATTTCGGAACATCACCGCTGTCCAGGGGAACACAAATGTAACTATTCCTGTGGTTTTCAAAGCACAATTTATTGTTTCTCCATTTTAACAGTTTCTCTGGTTGTAAAAGCAAACATAGTAATTTAAGAAAATATGGAAACAGAAAAATACAGAAGAAAAAAATAAGCATTTGTCCATAAAGATGTGCCTATTTTGAAAGAATGAGTTAGGACTTTAACATATATACTTCTCTTCATATATACATAAGCATATTTAAAATAGTTGAAAAATACTTATGTGTGCAATTTTGTACTTCATTTTTTTCAAGTAACATAATTTTCTATCTAGTAATTCTATTGATAGAACTCTGGCAAAGTGAAAAGGTAGGAAAAAATATGTCCCGAATTGAAGTGCTACTATCTGAGGACATACAGAGGCTTAATAATTCCAGAAACACAGCTAACTACCGTACAAGGCTGCTTGCCTGTTTTTAAGCAATTCTAATTGCTAGAGGAGCCCTTTGTATGCGGTAAGTGTTCTTTCTTGGTACAACTAGTTCTGCTTCCTGTACAGGAATAAGTCTTATTCTGCACAGAATAAGTCCGTTCCTCATATGGATATTTTTAAAAAAGTACACAAATAAGTGTCCAGTTTAAATCTAGGTTCAGATCACTGTTGGAATGAAAACAAACTTCAAAGTTCTTCTTCCTCGAACTTTTTATTTGTAAGTCAAGAAAAATTAGGTCCGGAGCGGGACAGTCATCAGTCTCCCGTGGTTCACGCTTTTAACAGCAGGATGAGTGAGTCAAGCGAATTTCTGACTTTAAACCCACTTCTCTTTCCAACATTGTTCTTTTCATCATGAACCTTCCCAGTTCCTCCAAGTACTCCTTGTTCAAGGAAACTCTTTTCCCACATCTCCTGGATCTCGGTTACCTTCTCCCAAATCAGCCCCAGGAGCGCTTGAGTTCACCTGAATACAGTCTCCCAGAAATTGAAACCTCTAGTAGTTTTCCTAGATGTTTTGCATAACATACAAGTGAGTTCCTACAACTCTGCTGGTGCATCTCTCTTCACAGGTGAGAAAGCTGAGACTCTCCCAGGTGCAAGGTCTCGCCCGGTCTTACAAAGACAGAAAATGCTGAAAACGGAACTCAAATGCGTCTCCAGTTCTCTGACTTAACTACACGGTTTCCTGCAGTTGTTGCTTTCTTTTAGTACCTTTCTGCTCTTGCACAACTAGTTTACAGTAGAATAGTAGTCAGAATTCAGGTAACTCGATATTAGTAATGTTTTACTTTTCCTGATCACCTTATAACACCACGTGTAAGTAACCAATCCAATGTGAGAGTCAGATAATCATGCATGTCAGGTTACAGCAATCATTTTAAATCTCCCCTCAACAACGAGCATGGCCATCACACTCCAGATACTTGTATTTCAATGCTGAAGGGTCTAGGGCTCTAAATGAGTCTGACTCCCCAGAGGATGCCTTTTAATGTCAAGTTCTCAAATTCCCTTAACAGGGAGAGTGAAAAGGGTTAAGCAGCAGCCTTATTCAATAACTAGATAAATGCTAGGTTTGCTTGGCCTTTGAATTAGAAGGTGTTATCATCCTTTAGAACAGCAGCATCGTGAAATGTTTCATAAAATGGTAATGTGTGGCTGATTATTTTAATTCAAAGGAAATCTACAGTCTATAATTAAATGCTCTCAGCTTGATTTTGGCTTGCTCCTTAAAAAATAAACAAGAAAAAAAAATGTAGGTGGGAGGTCAGAGATTTTCCAGATATTCTAGGACCAGGACTACTCACAGAACCACTTGGGAATCTCCAAAATAAGTGTGCCCTTCTTCCTCTATCCCCTGCAGACATTAGCACATTGGATTCATGTTTGAAAAAACTTTCTAAAGTCACAGAATAAAAGAAAATGATGTTTTGCAAATAAAACACAAGTGAAATATGTATTAGGTACATAGCCATTCAGCAGAAAGCAAAAGTATGACTGCAATTCATTTCTAATCAAAATAGAATTTCAACATCACATTTACTTAACACTCAATCTCTCTCTTCCGGGCTGGTCTATTTAAGGCAGTTTGTTACAGTGGAGAAATATGAGCCAGAATGAAGACACTGGAGTTGCGATAATCAGGTAGATGCTGGTTCTTATACACTGCAAGTATCAGGACTGGTCACACACCAATTCTGCCTCCAGCTGCTCTCAAGATAGTAAAAGATTAGTATATACGCTCCTTTAGTGAAGAATATTTATTCAATGTCAATCCTTTTCCTGGCCTGGAAAATTGTAAGCAAGATAATCACATTTCTGCCCTCAAGGATTGAACATCATGAAGACAGGAGAGAGAGAAATGAGAAGACAATTAAAGAATCTATGTTTCAACAGTGTTGATTATCCCAAAGACCATGCAACAGGGTATTGTGATAAAAAAAAAAATACCCTGTGATTTAGGGCACAAGTTACAGAATGACTCTAATTAGAGAGAGAGAGAGAGAGGGACAGAGAGAGAAAGACAGAGGGAGAGACAGAGAGAGAGAGAAGAGATTGATGGTAGGTTATGTCTAAATGGAAATATCTGAAGAAACGTCATTGAAAAAGTAGAATTTTAGAAGTCCCCCAACTTTCACCTAGAAATAGGGTATTGTCTCAGGTGGAGGTGACAGCGAAGCAGCGCTGGGTGCTTGGAGGGAGCTCTTCTGCTTGGGAGATCACAGGCAGTTATGTCTCATGCTGCAGATCTGTAAAATGGGGAGGGAATGCCGTTCCTTTTCATCTTCCTATGCATAATTCTGAAGAGCCCATCTTGTGCCTCTTTGATCACAAGATTAAAAGAATGAAAGAATGATTTTTTAACTGGTCTCCCATTGTTTTCAGCAGCCAGGAAGAGCTTTCTAAAATACTTATCAAGTTATGTTGACCACAGCCCTCAGAAAGAAAAACTCATTTTGTGACACACATTTTATGAAAAAAAAAATCATGATTCACACTTCTTTAAATGCATTTTAATATTGTCTTTGCCACTGTACTTGATTCTGGTTCATTAAGAAAGCATACTGATCTGGATTTTTAATTTAATTTCATGTCCTTGATGGATTTAAAGCCACTGCATGCAATCCCCAGCTCTGAAGTGAAAACGTACGTAGATTTTTCCAGCTTAGCCTTCAGAAGAAAGCTTAGACTTCAGAGTAAAGGCCAAAGTCCTCGGTGAGCAATTACAAGGTAGGGTTTGAGCCTACCTTTCTCCTCTAGGTTTACCTCTCACTGGCTCCAGTCTGAAGACTTCTGCTCTCAGAATATTTCACATTCGAACGATCCCTACTTGTCGAGTAGCTATCTATCATCTCCCTTTCCCCCTTTTTCACCACTTTTAAATAAACTGTCTTCTAAATAGTCTTCTTTTAATTTAAAAAAAAAAAAAAGATTTCTCTTCCCATTATCTTGAATTGCTTGTGTCTTCCCAGTCCAGCCACATCATGATGCTGTATAGTCTGCTTGTTCTCTCCTTTATGCATCTCAGTCCATCCCCCCTGCTAACCCTCAGAAGTCTGTTATTGGTCTCTTGGTTTATTCCTACTCATATTGCAAACCTGAGGTCATACGGAATTCTTAGAAAAAAAAGAAAATGTTTGTCTATACCTGCAAGCCTGGATTTGATTGCCAGCCCGCGTTTTCAGATATTTCTATCTATATCCTTTATATTCTGAGTTCCTTCTGAAGATGCCTTCATCTTATTGCACTATAGATTCATTTTCCGTTCCCATCATCCAAGAGAAGCTCTGCGTTTTTAATCTAGGTATTGTTCTTAGAACCCGATAGTCTTTTAAGAGATGCTTGATTAGTGACTAAATAGATGCTTCAATTAATGGGCACAGATAACAAACTTCTTTTAGCGTACCTATCACCTCTATATACTCTGATAATTATTCCTATTTAATTGTGGCTCTTTTAAAGAATTGGTTTCCCTTAGTGTTTTATCTGCCGCCTCAGAGCTGCCATATTCGCCAGTCCCTGATTCTCAGCTGAGCACATTCTTTGGTTCTGTAAGTGGGTAAGGAGGTTCTGGAAGCCCTCATCTTCTAACGAGCTCAGCGAGAGGGGAATCCATTTTGCATTCTAAGGTGTTAAATAGTGGAATAAAGTTAACTTGGATACACTTGCTTTAAGACATCTTGAAAAATTTAGTGTCGATGATGATTTCCAGAAGAGTACCGTTTTCAAGCCCTTCATACAACTGAGAGTTAATCTTATTCCTGCACATGCAGTAAGTAATAAGAGTATTTGCCAACGGGAGCTCCGAGACAAGGGAAGTTGTGTAACATTACAGCATGTGGGTTTATCTGATTTCTCGTATTTCGGAAATACGCACGCTGAATATCCCTAAACATTCATTAAAGTCATGGTGTTTGCATAAAGTTGCAAGTCACTGCTTTCTCAGTAGATAAGGTATACAAATACCATCTGTATTTTTAGGTGTGCACACTCATACTAGTAGGATACTTCACAGATGAAATTCTGATTTTGTTATAAAGCAAGTAAGGATCCTGCCATTGTCTTTCCTAGGTAATGAGATGGATAAAATTTTGGGAAGGCACATTTTAAATTCTCCGCAGACCAACTGTGGAAAGCAGAGGAATTTCACTCTTTGCGCTTTGTGATTGGCTTACCTGAGAGCATTAAAAATAAGCTCATATAACAAAAAAGATTGTCACTCTTCTCAGGAAGAAAACAAGGAAAGGAAAATCTGGGAATGAGAATGATTTTAAGCTGAGCTGCATTTCTTTGCTCATCAAAGCCGACAGGCTCAACAATACATCTCGCCATCAGTCGCCTGTCAGAGCAACTCGGTGTTGCTAAAAGGATGCCCCGTGAGGCAGGAGTGTTTGCCCTCCAGGACCAGGCGAGTGGATAGACCCTCAGCAATAAGAGAGGAGGAAGTTCAGTGAGAATGAGTGGGGACGAAAATGTGGGGAAAAGTGATGCATTTCCTTATGCCATTTCTTCTCTGCTCTATTTCTTTGGACATACAGACACACACACACACACACACACACACACACACACACACACACACACACAGAGTATCGATTTCACAAGTCTATGTTATCCTTACACCTCAGAGAAAAAGAATAATTTGTGAATCATTTTAGGTATTTAAATGTAACAGCGGCATAACAGTAAACACCTCATTAGCTTAAATGTATAGATACACACTAAGTGTGTCTCTGCACACCAAATATGGTACAAATTCCAGGGGATTTGCCTCTTTTTCCATCAGGTGAAGTTACTTCTCTGACATCAGCAAGACCACACTCGGAGGTCTGCTTTATTCTCCTTGTGGCGCCCGTGGTAGCACAGGCGATCAGGAGTGGTGTTTTCAACACGGTGCATCATTCTGGGTGCTCCATGTGCTCCTGCATCTGGGATCTTGGCGGCTGCCTTCCAGGTGTGGACCAGCTGCACAGTCGCTGACCTCATGGCTTCCCAGGAGTCACTTTCTTCAGGATACAAGCGAGAGAACCCGCCACCCAGCCATCTGTTAGGTGGAGGCTGTTCTCAGTGCCTCAGGGCCCCTCTGAGGTCCTTGCCCCTCAGCTCCTCTTACTGCACCCTCACAGGCCCCGCTCCAAATCCCCAGCTTCGTGAAGGGCTCAGTCCTTTCAAAGGACTCACCTGATGAAGTCAAGCCCATTTGGGCAATTTTTCTTTTAATTAACTGAGAGCCGATGCGTTAGGAAGCTACTCGTGGTGGAAATGCCAAGCCCACCCACTCTGGTGAGGGGATGATCATCCACCAGGAAGTGGGCTCGTGGTAGCCATTTAAGAGTTCTCCCTACCACACAACTTCTACTGGAAAAGAGACAGTGACTCTCCCATAAAGTACAGTATAATGGTCCTGTGTTAGAGGAAAATGCGTAAAATAAAAGTAACACAGAGGTTAAGTGAATTTCAAGCAAACTCCTCTATAAAGAAAGGTAGTTTTATTGGAAGATAAGGCAGGAGAGGGTTGTCAGCAAAGGAAATACCATGAGCCATAATCCAGAGACAGACTGTAGCATGGAATGTCTAGAGAACAGTGAAGAATTTAGAATTTATTGCACATCTTCTGTGCCCGTGCCTTGGAGGTATTTCTTATCAGATACACAAGGAGATGTTTGGCCTCAAGAGAAAAATGGTCAGGTCTGTAATCAACAAATGTGGTCCAATCAGTATGAATCCACAGAAGAAAAGTAATTGCTTGGTGATCCCAAAAGTCAGGGAAAACTTCATTAGTTGAACACCAGAAACAGGGAAGATTTGTATGAAAGTGGGGATAGGAGCGAGAGTGTATTTCTGGCTGAGGAAATAACATGATCAAATTCAGATGGAGGGATGAGAAGCAGTAGTTAGGAAGTGATGGGAAAGAAAATAGGATACCAGCCTAATTATAACGGAGGATTCATACTGAGAAGAAAAGGGTAACATAATTGAATGAAGGCTGGATCACATCCTAGAAGGCTCTAAATGTCAGGCAGAGAAGCTAATAGTTGGAAGGGCGATAGGTAGCTACTGTAAATTCTTGAAAAGGAAAATTTTAGATACAAACTACATTTATGCATTTTGATTGGACAGGAAAGGTCAATCAGCAACTCTAGTGGATTTTGTGGTCATCAAATGTCAAGTTTATAAGATTTCTAAAAGTTTTATACTACTTTGATGTGCAAACGGCTCCATTCCTGGCTGTACACCACTGCCACACTGCTTGTGATTTAAGGCTATTATTATATTCCTTCTGTCATCTTGATAGGATTTTTGGATGAAGGCAAGGTAAATACATGTGTTTAGTCAGAGTCCTTGAACCATAAACTCTATATTTTTTATAGTTAAGGTTATTCTTCTCTATATTCATTATTTTGGAACTTCACATTTTAACATAGCATTTCCTGCTACTTTTTTAAATCTCCATAAATACAATTTTGATGGTTTCATGCCGTTTCACAGTACAGGTACTTAGTTTCATATGGAATATTTAAGATGTTTCCTTTGTCATTTGTCTAACTCTTATCTATCTATCTATCAGCAACTTACTTATTTAGTTTTATGTAAAAAACTGTAACCAACAGATAAATATTTCAGAATGAAACTATCCCAGAACCTCTTCCAAAATAAAAAAAAAAAATTTAAAAAAGGGCCATGGGCAAAAAATTAACTAGGAAAAGGTCTACTGTATCATTTTTTTAAAATTTAACAAAGTAAAATAAGATGAGAATGTGGCTTAGGACCACCTCTGCTGCTGGAAGATGTACTGTGGAAAGAAGAGATTCCTGACTTCTGACAAAGCCTGGTAGTTTGGAGGGAATTACACTGAAGGCATAAGAAAGCAACTCAGAATATTTGAAAGTTTTTTAATCCTGTAAAATCCTCCTATTTGGTTCAGTATCTCATCAAAAATGGAGAAAATGGCATTTGTATTTTTTGTTATTTTTGCACAACCCCGTGATGAACTGAAGGAACCAAGCTATATATATATATATATATATATATATATATATATATATATACCCAGATTATACCTTTAATACATGTATACACACACATACACACACACACACACACACACACACACACACACACACGCGCGCGCGCGCGCGCGCGCTCTCCCCAGGCAAAGTAAAGTATGGTGCAGACATTTAGCGAAACGTAGAGCCCAAGTTCTTTGTTATGCGTAGGATGTATCTTGTCCCCTCCAAATCTCACGTCGAAATCTAGTCTCCAATATAACCATGTTGAGAGGCTGTGGGACTCTCAAGAGGACTTAATGCAGCTATCATGGAACTGGGCTCATTATTAGGCGAGAAAAAAGCGGGAGGAGTTCGACTTCCTTGTTTTCTCGTGTTTCTCTCGTTCACACAAGCCTGTTTGCCCCTCTACTTTCCACCATGAGTTGAAGCCTCAGGAAAGCCAAGTAGATGCCAGAACCTTGCTCTTGGACTTCCGGCCTCCAGAAGAGCGAACCTAAATAAATCTGTATTCTTCACATATCTTGCAGACAAGACAGTCTCCAATGAACACTGGCAACAAGCACAGCTGGATTCTCCCTACACGCACTAGAGCCACCAAATCTATTTGTAATAAAACGTTCATGAAATGATGAACTGCAGTTCAGAATGAAAGATAAATGGTTTGAATTGTCATAACATTTAGAAGGCAAAGTTGCTTATTTAATGCAATAATAGATAAAAATCACTGCAAAAATAATGCAGAAAAATTTTCAAAGAGAAAATCAAGAAATATCAAAAATAAAACTAAATGACAAAATCAATGTAGAAATAAACATAATGTGATGGACTAGGGCAAATTCCTCAGGGCTTTAAGCTATACATGAATGTGTAAATATAAAGTGGAATAAGGTACAAAATACTAAATGATTAAGAATTAGGTCTACTACAATTTTGTATAGTGATATTCTAATCTCCTCATTGTGCACAGTAAACTGCTCAGAAGCTGAGAAGGAAAGAACTGTGTATAAACAGATGTAGAACGTAAGAAAAAGACAAAAGACATGTTTTCCTTAAAACACCTCAAAAAGCCCCTTCAGTTCTAAACAGAGATACTACTGATTAAAGTGAATTCTAATTGTTACAAAATAAAACTCTTTCTCAGCTTAAAATCTCTACATTTTGATGAACAGTGACTCTTGAGGCTCCTTCGAGTTAAGTAATACTTGCTTTTACTCTGTAAAGAGTCCTTTCCAATTTCTTCTACAGTGAACAAACAGAAACGTTGAAACATCCACCTCTGTGGAAGTGAAGCTGCTTGTACTTAGAAATGGTGATTTTTTTTCCCAGCTCTGTTCACTAGGTAATCATGATTCATGGGACCAATTTTGTCAACAGCTCCCCTTTATAGTTCTATTATACAATTTAAGACCAACATTATGAAATAGAGATTAATACTCCATATTATCCTTGTTAAAACTGAGATGTATGAAGGTCAAATGACTTGCTCAAGATTAAATGGCAAAGAACAGACCTAAGACCTGAAGCCAGATCTGTCTGATTCCCAAATCTACATTCTTTCTAACTAATGAAATGATCTTTTACCTTTCTCACCTAGTCTTCTGGTAACACACAAACTGATTTTAGGGTCATGTTCCTGGCAGGGATGATTCCTCACAGCAGCTCTTGACTGTCCCACAGGGTGAGAAGAGCGGGTTATGTGTAACTGTATCTACCAAATGGGAAAATTCACCACATGCCCAAATCACATAAAGCATGATGACAGAAACATCAAAAGGAGGCCTCATAGTATTCCTGGAATTCTCCCCCTAGTACTTGGTTTGCTATCCCTTGTTCTCATTTCATTACAGGGGAGTTCTGGATAAAGAAACTAACAGATATATAACTTGGTGAGATCCACTCTGCTCCAAGGCCACATGTATTGACAGATTCTAGGGTCAGACTACCCAGTTTCAGTCCACAGCCTTAAACAAAGTCTTGGATTAGACATCAGGAATGTAGTGTTTTAAAATACCAGATTTGAAAACACATCATGAATTATATTTATTTTTGTAGCTTAAAACTTAAAATTTGTCTTGGTGGTCGTTATGGTTGAGATCTAAAATGTCTCCACAGATTCTCATGTGTGTGGAAGGTGATCGGATCCTGGGAACGTGGTACCCATCGGTGGGTCCGTCCATTGATGAGTTCTGCAGACTGATGCGCTCTTAGGAGGTGGGGCAGGCTGCAGATGGCCACAGGAGCAGAACAGGAAGGGCAGACTCTTGCCACCAGCTCTTCCCTTCATGCCACTTCCAGGCTGCCATGGACTGAGCACCCTTTTCTCTGCTGTGCCCCTCTGCCATCCTGTTCCTACTCTGGAGCCAGCCAAACATAGACTGAAACTGTGAGCAGAAATAAACTTCTATTCTTTTAAAGCATAACTGTTGGGTATTTTGTTCCAGGGATGAGAAAGTAACAAATACAATGGCCTTAAAACCCTGGGGTTTCAGTTCAGTGATTTTAATGGACTGAACCGTGCATTATACCAAAATTACAAGAACAAGCTGTTGGGTCCAGCCATGCTTGGTAGACACCCCATGAACTTTAATCTCCTCGTGTATAAACCGGGAATCATACTACATTACAGGTGTGTCTTGAGAATTAAATTGCTTAATACACTACGCAACTCTGATGTCAATTTTCCTTTCTTTTTTATTTCTCACAGCAGAATTCCTACTCGAACTCTAGAGTTCCTGGAAAATGGATCAGCAATGACAGCCTGGTGCTTCTTAGTACTTATCCGTGATTTAAGAATCATTGTCTAATTTTTTTATATTAATAAGCTATTTTGCTTGCTGCCAAAGGTTTTGGTCAAGATTCAGAGAAGGAGTTCATCGAAATAGACTGAGTTGCTGGGCATGGTGGCCCCCACCTGTAATCCCAGCACTTGAGAGGCTGACACAAAAGAATGGCTGCAAATACGAGGCCAGCCTCAGCTTCATGGTAAGTTCAAGACCAGCCTAGACTATATAGCAAGAGCCTGTCTCAAAAAAAACAAAAAAAAAAACCCAAAAAATCCTATATAGAATTTTCTATACTATACACTTGCTGCAAATTCTAAACTATTTAAAGTGTCTGACAGCCTAGCTGTGCAGCAACCATTACAGACTTATTGTGGGAGAAAATAAAACTCTTTCTGGAAAAGAACTCAACAAGTGGGAAGTTTATTTGGATAAACAGACTTGATGGTGAGCTTAACTCAGTGAAGAAGCATAATGTACAAAATGTTGTCTGCCGACCAGATGGTGCAAGTATCCATCTTCTACAGACATGCTGAGTACAGTGAGGAGTACATGGCAAAGTTACGTGAAAACTGGAAAAGCCCTTCATTTTAAAATACGATACAGTTCTGAGAACACAGACCACATGGCCTATGAAACAAAGCTGTACCTAAGATGGAGATAAGAACTTCGTCCCACAAATAGGTGGTTGTAGCATATGAACACAAAGAAAAGGACCATAAGTCTGAAATGTAGAATTGTGGAAGACGACACCAACATTTCAGACTTGGTGGAAAGATGGAGTGGAGGACATCGGTGTTGCAGAGAGAACAAGAGAGCTAAAATATGAAGGATGTGACACCTAGAAACACCTGCAATATCTCTTGAGGATTTCTAAAACCAAAGGGGCTTGAGATCCTGCAGCATGAATAAAGGAAGGGACCATGTTCTGCCTTGTGACCACTATGGCTTGCCTGTTTAACCCTACATAAAGGCAGCCTAAGAAACCAAGGCATCTCAGTAACTTTCTGCTCTCCATTTTCTACGTTTGTGAACTCACCTTCTGAAACTAAACAGACTCTTTAAAAAAAAAAAAGTGTGGGACATTATTACTTCATTATTCCCTAAATCCCAAGGATTTAGTTAGCAAGGAGCATAAAGGTTGTTTCGTTTTCTGAAGAAGTCATTCATTAAATCTCTTTCTCTATGAAAGGTATTGCAAAAAATCAGCTGTTTAGTCTGTTCCAATGTGGAGTGGTAGGAAATAAGACCCAAGCACACACATTCCACTGGATTCTCTACAACTAAAACAGCAGTCAAGTACGATAGTCCACACCTACCAGTGCAACCACATGGTCTTGGAAGAAACTCCACATGGTCGACATCTTCCTTGGAGCAGATGGTACAAAGCAACAGTTTGTTTTCATTCCTAAATTATGGAGACACAGAGGGGAAATGGGCCGGCTTGTGGCAAAACAGATAAACATCCACCCATCCATTCATTTTCCTGTCTTTGTCCATTTGCAGACCAGCCCAACTCAAATTGGTCTGGATTTCATAGGACTCTAGATGCGTTTCATTTGCACTGATTATTTCCCTGATCACATTCTAGCATTTATGAATTTATGTCCAAAGTTGTCCTCCTTATTTGACTGTTATTCTCCCAATGCACTTGCTCACAAATAGATGGGGATTTATCATCATTTGAATTGATGGTGGGCTTCAACCTTCATATAAATCCAGCAATAAGCAAATTCCTAATTATGGACTGTAAAAAGTCTTTTGAAGACACGGATTCGAGTCAGCTGCTTCTCCACAGTTCTAACCACTGCACTCATTTAGAGAAGCTGGTTAATCCAGCTCTTCAATTCTAACATGGAGGAGACTCATTGTCCAAATCTGTTTAATTACTGCTCTGAGTCCTTCAGAAGGCTTCCACTTAACATTCAACAGTGAGGTGGGGAGTATAGGAAGCTCCTCTACCAGCTTCTCTCATACTTTCTTCGGTTTTCAGCATTCACTACTGCAGAGAACCCAGAGCTATTCCCATTAACATGTCAACCATATCAAATAAAGAGCTTCCTAAGTAGACACTTAAGGGAGCTTTCCAGTGATGGGAAAATTGCCATAATGCTGGTAAGTGAGTGAGCTGCCACCATCAAAGGAAGAAATCATGGCTAAGAGGATACGCCTAGCTAAATGCAAAATCCACTAAGGTACACTGCAATTAAAGATTATTTTTAAAGACCCTCTCTCTTCAAAAATGAGCATCTGGAGGTTGAATAGAAGCACCCCATCTTGTTCCTGGATGGCTAACAAAGGGCCACTGCAGAGGAGGATGACCAGGGAGGAATACAGAAAGAAGTTAACACCATATGTGAACATAAAGTTTCTTTGTGCATACTTTGGGTATACCTATTTCTTTGTGTAGACCTGTTAATTGCAGATTTCTCTGGTTACTAGTAGGTGTGGACAAGGAACGGTTTTGGGAGAGTTCAAGGGCCTCTTTGTGTGTTTTCTCTTCTGAAAGTGCCCCGCTTCTGTAAGATTTCCTTGGTGAGGCCTTTACTTGGTAGGTCTCCAGCTTCTCCATCTTTCCCCCAGTTCTGCACGGGATGTACCTGGCTGCTCTATAAATACAGTGTGAACCTCATTTGGATGTTCTGTGAGATGAGAAAGGAGGCTGAAATACAGGGAGTGGGTGGGATCCCCCAGGCTTGAAGCTAACTAGTATTTAAGAGGTTCCATATTCCACTCTCTGGAGAAATTCTTCTTGGCCATCTCTTTCAGGTGGAGGCACTTGGATGCCCAGGTTCAAGGAGATCTTACGGTGGTTTCTCCCTCCTTCTTAGCTGCAAGATGTGCTGTTACTTCAGAGCTGAAAGACAGGGTAGGATTTTCCAGACTCTGGGTCCTGAAGAGGGAAAACACCATTTCAGATGTTTTTATCTGAAATAACAGCAATCATCTTTCTCTACTTTCTTTACACTAGGCATCAATTAGACTTTCACTCAACAACAATGTATCAAACAACTGCTAGGTCTTATTGCATTAGGCACTGTGGATATTAGAAATAATTAGATTTAGTGCTTGCCACCCAGGAGGCAACAGAGATGTGTAATCAAGTGAGAGACAACACAGTATAGTGGCTGAAATGAAAGAAGTGAAGGCAGATGTAGGATTTGTAAAACCTGAAACTTAACAATTCAGATGGACCCTCTATAGGCAAGAAAAAGTGCAAATGCAAAATTAGCTTGAATGTAATGATTAGAAGTCCAAATGCAATACAAGATATTTTAAAATGAGCAAATATAAAATTAAAACCAAGAAAAATAACAATTTTGTTAATTCACCTACTGATATCTCTATCTAATACCTTTTCTCTACATTTTCATCTGTAATTTCGTGGCCTCTTTGTATGGCATCAAGTTTGTGGTATCATTATCTATAAAAACATAATTGAATGTTGTGTCTAGCTACTCGATCCAAGATTTTTTTTTCTTATTTTTTGACCTTACAGAAAAATTTCACTTAGGTATACAAGTCATTACTGACATAACCATGTAAAATTTTAAGATTACTTTTAAGTTTGGGGGAAAATTATATCAAACTTATTTGCTATGGTTTTGGAAGAATTTCCCTGAATTAGCTTCCAACTCCTTAAACAGCTTCTTACACACTTCTTTTCTGCTACTCAGTGACACTTTCATTTTGTGACACACCTTGGAATCTGTGGCTTTTCACCAGGGTTGATTTGGCATGAGAAGTGGTTGGACTATTTCTAGAAGACATTACTACCCTATACACTGAAATGATAGCTGAATAATAAATATACTAGGTAATAAATATGTTACCGAAAATAAGTTTTGACTTAACTTCCCCTTGTCGGATCCCAAAGTTGTCTGTGTTCTTCTGGCATTACTCAATAAGTGGACAACAATGGTCGAATTTAACACAGAAGGAGACCTAAGACTGTGGATGAAACATTCAACTTATGTTAATTAAGTAAGTATTCCTAGTTGAATATGGAGGCACATGACTACAATTCCAACACTCTCATTGGTTGGGGCAAAAGGGTCACAATTTTGAGCCTCCCCTGGGCAACTTAAGTGACTTACCAGGACCCTGTTTCAAAACAGAATAAAAATAAATTTTAAAAGGGCTGGGGTATATAGCTGGATGCAGAGGCCCTGGGTTCAATCTCTAGTATCACAAAAGATAGAAACATATTTGTGGCTATAGTAGTCATTTTATCATGTACATGCATAATAAAACTTCATGTTGTTCACTGTGTGTGTGTGTGTGTGTGTGTGTGTGTGTGTGTGTGCATTCATAGCTACAGGGACTTGGCTCCAGGACATTTCTGTAGAAATGGATATTCAAGCCCTTTATATAAATGATACAGTATATAGCAAACACATATCATTCTCCAAACTTTAAATGACCTGTAGTCACACATCCATGCCTAATACAGCACAAATGCCACATAAGCAGTTGCTGTGTTGTGTTGTTTAGAGAATAACAAGGGGAAGAAATATCTGCAGGTCCAACTACTTAATACACGTTAGCTTTCACTTTATTCAGTCTGCAGGTGGCTGACTCTGTGGCTATGGGGCCCACAAATATAGAGGGCCAGCCGTACAAGAATAAGAAAAATTTAAATACATAAATAAGTAAAGAAATATTCTGAACCATATGTGGTGTTGGGCTCTAACTTCTCTACTCAGAGCAGCCGTCCTACGTTACTGAGGTGAGGAATATGCCCCCCATGACCCCAAGACACACACACACATGCACACGCACACTCCTCCAGCACGCTCCTCCACATGTAGTACTGCTCCTGTCGCGGGAGTAGTGCTCTGTCAGTGCTGGCCAATATGGGGTTAAAGCTAGACGCAGCCCCAAGAGCTTCTGTCCTTCATCTCAGCCCTCTCTCCTTCTTCCCTAAAAAATTGTTTTGCAGGCTGTAATTTCTGGCTCGATCTCTTGGGAAGTTTTCAAAGCACACACTCCTGGCTTATGTGTCCAACAAAGAGAAAAACACAGAGTCCCTTGGCCCCCTTCTGCTGTCTTGCTATGTTTCCTTCTCGTTATTGTAGCATTTTCTAATATCACTCTTTCATTTGTGGCTCTGGTACAGCTTCCCTCTGAGGCTTAGCTTCTTTCGTCAGTTTTCTAGGTTAGAGTTTTAATTCCTGCTGTACTAGGAGGAATTTCTCTAAGGATAGTTTTTGGAGCCACTTTGGAGATTCGTCCCCTTTTTCAGCATCTATTCTTTCTTGATGCTAACAAGAAGTGCAGGAACCTTCGTGTCTCTGTCTGCCTAACATGCAGCCCTGCTGATTGTATTCTAAGACCGTCTCCTCTGCCCCAGGAATCCAGCTCCACTGAGTAGAAATGACTGTTAGAAATGCAAACTCAAATTCAGCACTATGGTGAAAAGAAGACTTGAGGAAAATAGGAGGAAAAAAAAAAAGAATGAGATGATCATTACGAAATCATAGGAGTCATAAAAAAATCAAAATTGAACTCCTGGGCCACTTCTTCTTTGTCCCTCTTTTGATTCCTCAGGAAGCTTTTCTCTCTCCCCACCCGAGGACGCTCCTGAATACTGTTTTCCAGTAAAGAGGTGACACTGTGAGGTAAGTCAGAGCTGTCACATTTCCATCTAACACAGTTACTGAAACAAGGGTAAGAATTCTCATATTTAGTTCTTCCACATATGGAACGAGGAAGTCCCTGCACTTGATGCTGGAGGACAGGATCGAGCCACCCCACCACGCTAGCGAAACCCGCCCCGAGCTGCTGTCCCGCGGTGCGTTGGCCCACTAGACGGGATCACGCCACGCCCGGGGGCCGCGTGTCAGGAACATGCCGAAGGGAGTTCGTGTGGGGAGGAGTCTGGATTAGATGTCAGACACAGTCTCTTTTATGCAGAAAGATTATGATTTTCAGGTGATACAAAATCAAACAGACTCTACTCTGATCTTGTAATACCAGACACAAGGGAACTTCTGTCTCAGTGATAACAGATATTAAAACTTAGGCAAAGAACACGAACTCACAAGCAAAAACTTTAACTGAGAAAGAAGAGAAAAAAGGGGAAGGACTTGGCTTGAGGAGACGCGCCAAAAGAGGTACATCGTTGATGGAAAACATCAGGCTCACCTGTTAACAAAGAAAAGGGTGCGCTTCTAAATCGCGGGCAGGGGATTCACAGAGGGACTAAAGTCTGGTACTTTTTCCCTTGTCCTGGGCAAGGCTTTAAAAAGTGTTTTCTTTTCTTTTGCAAACGTTGTGACTTGAAGGCACGGGCAGTCAGCTTATCCAGGAATCGTTATATTCCTCATGTCTGTGTCCCCATCCTGCACAAATGTCCTGGCCTTGTGACAAGGATGGGCCAACTCAATAGCGAGGAGTCACAGGTCGAGGCTGGGATTGTGTTTGTCTTCTGTCCCTTTGTGTGATCCACATGCTTTTGTTCTCTCAAGTTTATCCTCAGAGACTTTCTGGTGAAGGCATCTCAGCTTTCATTATCACCAGGCTTTTGAAGTAATTAAGATGGTTTGGAAGAGTTGGGGTGGTGGTGGAGAGGAAGAACACATACCATATTTTTAATGGGTACCAAGCCCTGAGTTAAGGCCCTGGAGTGCACTTGCCTTTTATCCGCATGGTGGTCTCTGACTGTCTCACTACAATGTTGTTTTAGTCAATTATAAATAAATCTAATGTTAAGCACACATTGATAAACTACAAAATAAATTAGGATTGAAGTTAAAACATCAGTCTTTTGTAAGTGATTAAATCATATCAAATATACAAGGATTTGTTAAACTAAATATTAATTAAATCAATGTACTTTTTAGTTTGACCTTGTTTTCTTTTCCTCTAAAAAAGATACAAAGATCTATGTGACATTGTTCTTAGTTCTTATGAAGTGAGATAAAGTTTGTGAAGATTCTGACAAAAAGCCAGACATAAGAAAAAGAGGACAATTAAAATAAAGTTTTAGCTAGTTCCCCTTCCTTGGTTGGTTTCCTAGGATATGAGGTCTTTGAGTGTGACCTCAGTGAATGGATAGGTTATTTCTCTGGTTTAGTTTGTCTACCTGGTTTACACTGAAATAGCAATTTTCCTATTCACAGAAAATGTTTCCTCAGAGATTTGAACTCTTTGGGCATAAAAAGTAATCTAAGAATTTGAAAGAAACATTTTCTATAGTCACCCTACACATTTTCTGAACATAGCGCTGTGTTTGGCTGGATTTTGTGTAGCTCACATACATGGAAGTCTGCTGAGACTGTGCTGAAACAGAGTTGTCTGTGAAAAATGAGTGGGTAATAAAATTTAAATTGTTAGACAAAAGGGGAAGCAAATCTTTGTGCAGACAAGCCTAAAACAACCCTAAAAGGCAAGTCTGGACAATGTTTTACACAAGACTGTCTTTCCTTTGAAGTGTCCCTCAGGGCCTGGGCTCAGGGGTGGGCTCGGCGAGTGCCTGCCACGGCTGCCTGAGGTCCCCTGTGCTGAGATCGGTGTGGGTGCCTGTGAAGCCCTTCGGCACGGCGCTGACAGATGCCCACAGTGACGGAGGCTGCAGGGGACGGCGGACGTGCGAGGCGTCTCCTCCTCACTCGGTATTGTCAAAGCTGTTGCAGCAGTGCGGGCTGGTGGGACGGACGGTGGTTAGTGTGTGCTGCACCCGGCGCAGAGCAACTTGCAGCGATCATGTCCTTCCGGTCACGCCTCGCCCCAGTGCAGTCGCATTTACAGATGAGCTCTCTGGATCTGGAGCACCTCAGGAAACAGGTCTCTGTGGCTCGAATTTATTAGAGCCTGTTCTCTACGGGCAAACAAAGCGGTGTGTCACCCAGCCCAACACTGAGGGTCCCTTATTGGCTTTCTGCCGTATTTTACTCTGAGTTAACTTTTCCCCACCCTGAACTACATTTCTTGTGTACGTCACAAACTACCCTAAAATTGCATTTAGAAAGGTTACCTGACTGACACCCCTTTAAGAGAAGTCAGGCCTTTTCACGGCCTGTTTTTCTCAGACCAATGAGTTGAGCGATTTGCTTAACACAGGCAACTACTAGCAAAGCTTTCTTAACTGCTTGTCATTGTCCCTCACGTATTCTGTCAAAGGACTAGAACAGCCGCAAAGATAATCTGGAAATGTTCCCTATAAATAAGCATTAGTAAATAATTGTAATGATAACACTATCAGCTAAGCTAATACACAGCGAATGCCTACTAAATGGAAATCAATAATGAAATGAATATCACTTGCATTGGACCACAATGATGTCATTTTACTAAATATACTGTTTTAGTAAACAGAAACTAGTATAAAGTCCAGAGTTCCCATGACTTCATTTCCTTCCTTCTCCTCTTATTCCCGAGTTGGCAACCATGAATTTCTACCACAAGTGCATGTGTAATCATATGACCCAAGGGTGGGGGCAGGAAACATGGGCTGCCTTTGACTCCACAACTCGCTTAGACTTCTGGGCTCCCTAAATCACCGGCTTCTCTGTGCCATAGTTAGTGCTTTGCACAATGAAGATGTATTTCCTGGCCTCACTCCGAAAGGGTTACTATGAAGATCTGCTGGAAAGAAAGATTTTCCAATTGAAAAGAATCATACCAGTATGAAGTGTTGTTCTTAAACAAAATAAATGAACAAAGACAAAAGATATGATCATATGTTTTTAACCTTTGGTCTCCAGCTGTATGTGATGGCTATTAATAATTCAACCAACCCTGAGTTGCTAGATTCTTTACTTCAGTTATCATAGAGTGCAGAATAGCAATAAAGTCATCATTCATTTGTTCTTATACATAAATGAAGTTCATTGTTCCAGCTGATTATTTCAGAGGAGTGCTCCATTAAATGTCTGTAGTCCACAAATCCATTCAGAGATTCAAGCAGTAAGGCAGAGTTATAGATTAAAAAATAATCTCACCTTCATAACTAGAAACTTGAAGTAAAGTTAAGTGAAACTTCAAGACTTGAACATTTCTTTCCTAGCAGCGGGGCTACCAGTCATTTAAGAGCATTTAATAATAGAACATAAATAAGAATTTACTAGTGTTTTGCTTTAGTGCACATACTAAGAGAAAAAATGATGAATAAAAACTGCCTCTGACCTTCAGGAATTTATGGTGTAGTGAACGAGGTAGACATTGACCATGTACCCTTACACATTAAGGTTAAAGCTACAATGACGACAGACACTTTGCCGCAGTAAGAAGTCCACAGTATTCTGAGAATGACCTTCTAATTACAATATGTAGCAGGGAAGATCTAGGACTTCTTCTCTAAATAAATGACAAATGATTCAAATGATTCAAGGCCCAAAGAAAGGACCAGGGTGAATGAGGTATAGAGAAGGAAGGACGCAGCATATGCAAAGCTGAGGTACCAGCAAGGGGGCTGGAGTCTGAGAATTACCAGGATAAGAGAATCAAGAGAGACTAATGCATAAAATAAGTCTGGAGACAAAACAGGAAATCCAGAGCCTTGCAGGTGGTACTAGCAATTTGGAGTTAATCTTAAGCACAATGGAAAGTTTTTGAGGTTATCAAGTGGTTATAAACTAAGCAATGATGCAATCGTATTTGCATTTTTAAAAACAACATATCCATCAGTGTAACTACTGCTTTGGGGGAGGACAAGCTTGTGTCTAGATGACCAATGAGGAGGCAATGGCAGATCTCTGAACTAGAGATGGCAGTACTTTGGAGTAGGATATTGTACTAGGTAGAATAGTTTTGTGATGAAGCAACAAACAAATTTCAATGACATAAAAACCGAATACCCACAGGTAGTTTTCAGTGTCTAATGGGGGCCCAGGTGATCATCCAAAGTAGCTGTCCTCTCAGCTCATTATTTCAGGAGGTTTCAAATGTGTAGCCACTCTGTATTTACAAGTGCTACTAAATGCCAGGCAGAAGAAGAAGAAGATTAGAGAATTCTGCACTGACTCTAAGTATCCCTCAAGGAATTGACCACACAATCTTTGCTCAAATTTTATTGAAAAAAAAAATCACCTATTTCATGCTTTAGTTCAAAGGGCTAGGGAAAGAAATCATGCTGGAAAGAACAAGCTCACTCCCGTAGTCTTTGTTCTACCCCAGTGGTTCTCAGCTGAATGCAAGTTCGTCCAAGGGATATTTTTCAATATCTGGAAAAAGTTCTGGTTGTTACTACAAAGTGATTTCCACTGGTATCTACAGGGTGGAGGCCAAAGTTACTACTCAACATCCTACAGTGCATAAGTCAGCCCCACGACAAAGAATTCTTCGACCCAAATTATCAATAGTGCTGAGGTTGAAAAACCTTGCTGTAACTTCATGGACATCTGAAAATTTAATGCACGGTTCCTTGCAATTCTGGCTCAAGGAAGATACAGCTGTTTAGAGTATTTTGGTGAGCTTGCTAAGTGCTAAGCCAAGTAGCTCTAAGATGATGCATTAAATAACTCCCAATTGATGAGATGCAATTGTACTGGACCATGACTGCGGGTCACTTATCCTCAGCAGAAATATAGGAGTGTAGTAATCGTCCCTCAATGTAGCTTTTGGAGTCCATAATTATGGTTCTCTGTGCTTAACTATGGTCCAAAAGAATTAAACATGAAGTTCTAAAAATAAAAATTTAATAGATTTTAAATCGTATACTGTCCTAAGTATTGTGATGGAACTTCATGCTATTCTGCACTGTCCTACCTGGAATAGGATTCATCCCTTTATCCAGAGAATTCACACTATATATATTATCCACCAACTGGTCACCTAACAGCCTATTTGGGTATCACATTGACTCCAACGGTACTGCAATATGCGTATCTGAGTAAGCCTTACATAGCAATCTAACACTATATCAGTGTCTATGAATTTCTCCTCACAGATAGGCAAGGTACCATCTCACACTATCATCATAAGGAGTGGGGTGAGTAAAGTATAGTAAGACATTGTGTGACAGTGAATGAGCAAGAGAGAGAGAAAGAGAGAGAGAAACAAACAGATTAAGCACATTCATACAACTTTTATTGCTGCATATCATTACCATTGCTCTATTTTATTCTTAATTATTGTTGTTAATCTCTTTCTGTGGCAATTTATAAGTTAAACTTTAACATATCTAAGCACGTGTAGAAAAAAGACATATGTATATATAAGATTTGGCACCATCCATAGTATCAAGCATCTGCTGGGGATCTTGGAACATATTTACAATTGAAAAGGGGAGAATATTGTATATGCTTTACAAAAAATAAATGATTAAAAATGTCATAGCTGGTGGCTTCTGTAAATAAGGGTGTTTACACCTTCTTGGCACAGTGTCTCGTGAAACATACATACCAACATTAGACCAACAAGGGGAAACTGGAGCTTGCCCCAGAGCACATGACCCCAGCGAAACATTTTTGCCCATCTTATTTCAGTTCTTCATGCTACATAAATTGTGAGCAAGGCGAACTCTGCTGTAACTTGAGTGTGGTTATCAAGGTGATTGCTCCTGGTCGAGGAGGACAATGGCAAGAGAATTCCAAATCTTAGCACTAGTACTGTATCTAATGCCTGGAATTAAGATGAGAAGAATGAGCGGTTTTGAAATATGCTTAGGAAGTGATGCATAGTCTATGGTTCTTTCCCGACATCTATTTTTCATCATCTTTTTTTGCCAACAAAGACTGGAGTTTGGTCAGGTACCCACCCTCCTCTATGTTTCGGGGCAAGCTGGTTCCATTTCCCTCGCCAGTAATTGACTTAGGTCTGAGCAGTTATTACAAATCAGGAAAATGACACATAAGTGAGAGGCCAGTAGAAGGATTCTGGGAAAATGTTTCTGCATTCGTAAAGGAGATACTTAAGAAGAAATGGCCTTTTCTTCCACTGGGCATTGTTGAATTTGTATGTGAAATTGAGATGTGCTGTAGCAATCTTGCAATTGTAATAGAAATAATCCTCAGGGCAAGACAGACATGTTAATGATAAGAGAAAGAAAGTAGGAAAGAACGTTAGTTCTGACTTAGCTAACTCTGGGATCTCGTGTACTAGGGCCTCTTATTATTCGTATTAAAATTAATTCAGGTACATTTATATAATATTTCTGTTATGTGTAAGTAATGCATCTTATGTGATATAAAATTTGCAGTATACCAGATCATGATGGAGGAGATATGAGGAGTGAAGAACAAGATATTTACTTTTCTAAGTTGGTAACAGATTTATTTATGATCATCATGACCTAATGCTGAATACTTTGAGTATTAGGTAGCTTGGAAATTCACAAAGAGATTTCAAGTGAGCTACTGACAATACATGAGAATAGTTTAGAGAAAAGATTTGGAATAGAAGTACCCATTTGGGGCAAAAGTGATGCATTTTGGGTAAGGATGGGCTGTCTTATAGCAAATGCACAAGTCAAGGCTTCACAGCTTCGATATTTAATATTAATGTCCACACAGAGAAGAGTAAGCATGAACATGCAAAGAGGAGAAATCAAAGAGGCCGAATAAAGCAAGGAGCACATTGCATCACAGAAATCTAGAGGGGAGTTTTGATGAGAAGTTGGCAAAAATAAGATGAGAAAATAAAAGGATTAAGAATCAAGCATCTACTTTAATTTAAAACTATTGATCATGATCATTAAGTTTATAAATATTATCATACTTGTATAGCATAAACTTTCGTTGCACACATCATCTCTCTTTTTCGTAGTTTTTGTGGCTTTATTTAAGCATGAAATGTGCACATGGGCTGTCTATTCACTTTCTTCTCTTAACAACCTGGTATTGGGGCTGGTGACTTGATGGCCCACTGCACCGTTCTTTCTACCACGGCTGGGTCTTCCTTAGAAGAAATGTCATAAGAAATCCCAGTACAGTGAGGTCTATTACACAACAGCAACACTTCCAGCTCCTTGGCATTGTGGGAGAGGAACTTCGGGAGCCACGGGAAGCATACATTTTGTTTGCTGTTGTCGTTGTTCCTGTAACCACCTTGGGCATTGAGATCTGGCTTTTGGATCTTCTCTGCACCCTAATGTCAGTACTTCTGGGTGTCCCCCAATTATGTTTAACATTTGTATATCCAGAATGAGGGGTGCTGGGTGAAATTCTTGGTTCAGTTCTTGACAGTCTCAGTCTTGATGAGAGCTGAGGGCAGTTGGTTCTAAGGAGATGGCTGCTGCTTCTGCAGGCAGCGTCAAGGAAGAACACGCTGTCTTCTTGCCATCTCTGCACAACTGTTAGAAACGGACAAAACAGTCACAGAGAAATCAAGTTTCACAGGGACAATGAGACTTAGACGTCCTAAGCACTTTACTCGTATAGCAACAGAGTAAGCAAACTGGAGTTCAAACTCATGTCTTATTCCTGGTGGAAGTATTTTTTCATACTTCCATAACACTCTTTAGTTTATTCTCTTGCCAGCAACAGCAAATTAACTGTGACTCCTCCGGCAGGAAAACAAATAAAGAAACAGGCAGGCAGACAGACCAAGTAGATGCAAATTAAGTACATAATAGCTTGATATTATATGAGGGATAGTCCCACTAAGCCTTCTCCCAACCATACATCTGCCATATATTCAGCCGGAGCGAGCCTCCCGACAGGCTAAAACTTCCAGTAATTGAGGATGGAAGGCAGAACCAGAGGGAACGAGAGGTGTCGACCATTCGGTGGTGGAAGGAAGCATGTTAATTCTTTAGCCAAACTCATTATCCCTTTTGGAAACAAGTGTTACATATGTTCAAAATAACTACGTAAAAAGGCATTCATCGATGTATTTATCTGATAGTAAAGTCCTAACAAAGCACCATAAACTGGGTATTTTCTCACAGTGCTGGGGTCCAGCTTTGGCTCTTTCTATCGGATGTGAGAGAGAATGCTCCCCGTTTCTCTTCTAGAGACGGTTCTGGTGGATGCAGACAACCTTTGACCTTCACTGGCTTGTAGAAGAACAACTCTGATCCATATTTCCATTTTTCCATGGTATTCTCCCTCTGTGTCTCTGTGTCCAAATTTTTCTTTTTCATAAGAACACTGAATTAAAGCTATCCTAACAACCTCATTTTAACTAGTTAGATCCGCAATAACTATCTTTCTGAATTGAGCCACATATTGAGGTACTAGGGATTAAGACCTTAGAATATGATTACCTGAGAATGTACAATTCAACCTATACAAATAACATTCTCTTATAATGAGTAAACAAAATATACAGTTGACTGATAATATTATATAGACTATATACATAGGCTGGCACGTATTTGTGCATGTGTGTGAAACTTCAAGATTCCTAGGCTAAAAAAACACAAAAACACAAGTTTTTTATTGGCAGAAAAGCAGCAGTCAGAGAAGCCCCCTGCCCCAGTCCTCTCTGTGCTTACCCCCACAAAGTGACACAAGGAGAGATGTATGTCTGCTTCACACATGGGTACAAACATCTAAGAACAAGAAGCACAAACTAAAATGTTCTGCTCACACATCTGCCCATCCTACGAGACAGAGGAAAGACAGAGAGATCAAATAACCCTGGTATGTCAGTAATTCCCCCCTAAAAGAAAAGGAAGAGGCATCTCTCCTACACAACTCTAAACAAACATTGCTAGGGAGGAGCAGAAGGCAGCTTTATCTTTACCACGCAGGAACTTTCTCAGGAAAACAGTTTCCACAGCTCTGTGGAAGGATACATTATCTATAGCTTCCAAGGATATTTACTGTTTCCACAGGGCATTTGTTCAGGAAGGCTGGACCACACAGCACGTGAGAAATCCACTGGTAGCTGAGTCCCAAAACTTGATTATATGGCACAATCGTGAAGCTGAAGAAATTGGTGACCAGGATGAGGTTTCCATTAAATTTTACGTACATCTTTTTAAGAATTGGTGTATTGAATTTTAACAGCATGTATTCTTACTTGTCTCCTCGTGAGATGATAAATTTCAAGAGATCCTGGACTGGGGAATTCCATTTTAATATTGTCATTGTCCAGTGGAGCACTTGGAAATATATGAACATTCAATAAATTACTGTTCAATTAACCTATATAACAAAACTCTTCACATATTTTGTTCCATGGCTTATGTGTATTTATTGCTGCCCTTTGGCCTTTCTAACTTGGAAGATTAAAATGTGATAATTTAGCCAACATTTGCCTTCCTTCAAAGGCTTTATTGTTGTACTGATTCAAATATCCTTAAGGCTCTTAAATCTTCAAGTTTCTTTCTCTATTTACTTTTCTTCCTACATCGGCTCAGTCTCTTTGTCTTTTCTTATTCCTCTTTAATCTCCTAGACCAAACAGTCATGTTATTGTTACAAATGTTCCAGGTACTTAAAATTAAGTGAATTATTTTTGATTGGAGAAATGGTATTTCTCAAAATCCAATTAACCTGCTCACTTAAATAGCTCGTGCATATAAAGAGATATGTTTCATTTTCAAATTTAAAAAGAACTGAACTTTTACATCAGCTCTATACTAAGTTTAGATAACACCTAAAATGGTCTCATTTTTGTATGCATTTTGGCCATTTCTAAAGTATTCATGAGTTGTAACCCTGATAAATATTGCAGAGGTATGGAGAGCTAAATGGGTGTGACTGTCTCTTCTTCACAACCTAAATATCTATTGGGCACAGCTGCCTGGGCTCAGTCACATCCCCAGCCCATTTACCAGATGCCCACTGTCTCCGTGGCCTTTCTTTGTACTGTTTGATGCATTGCATGGAAGGAACACCAAAGGAATGGAGAGAACATATTTCAGTCCTCTAGATAGTTGGGAAGTTCTGTGGTGCTGATTTCTGACTTCTAATTGTTTAAATTTTTATGAGTACAAATTTCCAGGACATAATGATTACATTCATTGTTGGGAGTTGGGACACACACATAACACACCCTGTTGTTTTTTTTTTTTTTTTTGGTCCCCTCCCCTTCTTCTCTCTTCCTCAATCTCATCGTCCTTTTCCCACTTGCAAAAGATCCATCTCCCTGTTTCCTATTATCTTTCATTTTTCTCTCTAAATTATTTAAACTTTTGTTTTTTATATGAGGGACCACATGATATTCAAGTTTCTGCTCCCTATTTATTTCACTTACCATTATTGTCTCGAAGTGCATCAATTTCTTTGAATGATTTCTCTTCCTCTCCCTCTCCCTTTCTCCAGTTCCCTTTCTCTCTCCCTCTCTGGTTTTAGACTTGAGATTTCTCAAAGACCTAAATACATATTGCTCATTTTAATGTAACGTTACTAACTGGCGCAAACTTCAGAACAAAACTCGGGCCACTGACAACTATACAGAGTGACTTACAAACTACCAAAACAAAGTGAAAACATTGGAAGTGAGAAGATTTAGGAGAGAACGTGTCGTCACGGATTTTTGGCCGACTGCTTCAAAATCAAGGCGCACATCTGACAGAAGAAAAATATAAATGTGTGTGTATGTTTATGGAGTTCCATTTGATTTACAGTTATTCGTTTAGTTTGATTTACCGTGTTGCATTAGTGCATGTGTGAGATGGATTTCATTTGCCGGTTAAAACTGCAGAGGGAACGCCTAGGCCCCATCCTGTGTAGACTTGACAAATTGAGCTCTGAGGCCGGGCTGCAGAGCACGCATAGTTCAGCTCTCGTATCTTCCTGAGGGGGGGACCTGGGTACGGCACTTAACGCTTTTCAGAGTCGAACGTGCTTCACTCAAATTGGGATGAAGATTCTGCAATTCAGGTTTATTGCGCATGTCTAGATCAGTGATGGCGAACTTTTTAGAGCTTTCGATGACGAGAAATAGCCAGCTGCAGCATGCGTGCCTTCGGCTCACCACTGCTGGTCTAGACAAGGTGTTTGGAATAGAACCTAGCCCACCATACCAACACGCCTGACAGTTACTACTGGGTGCACCGGAAGGGGAGCTCGCCAGCGCTCAGTACCAATCCCTTGCGCCTCTGTCTTTCCAGGTACGTGAGCAAGAACACTCTGGTCTCTGATGTGCAGACAGATCAAGCAGCAGCAAAAGTGCTGGTATTTCACGTGCTATCTGAAGGGACACTTCAGTCCAAATGTCTCCTCCTGCTTACTGAAGTCTTAAAGACAAAGACTATGCATTTCATTCTGCAGAAATAAAGTTACAAAACACCCTCCTTGGGAAAACAATAGTGCACTGCGACACAGAAGAGTTTGAAATTGGGAGAAATAAAGGTTAGCAGGTGGGGAAAGCCTCGAAGTATTATGCACTGTAGTTCCCTCAGTTTCTACACCTGGAGGTTTGATATGTACATGCAGCATGATTGAAAGGTACAGTGAATGTCTAATTTCAAAAACTATTGTTACAGTAAAAGAGACGTTGCCATTACCTTCCCCGAATACTCTCTCTCAACTCAGACGCACTTACCCCATCACTCCTGCAGCTTTCTGAAGCACTTCTAGAAGTCCTCTTTTGTATCTTTACCTGCACTCTTGTGGCTGCCTTAATGTCCTGAAGGGATATAAAATGTTTACTTTTCATGGTTATTTTGATGTTTAGCAAGAGCCAGAAGTCACGTGATGCCAAAACAGGTGAATAAAGTAGCTGAGAAAATATTGTAACGTTTTTACGAGCCCGCCTTTCCCTTGGATGACACTTGGCAGCAGGGTGCACCATATTTTTGATGATGCCTTCTAAAGACAAAAGGAGGACTTCCAGAACTGCTTCAGAAAAGTGGCAAGAACAATGGGATAAGTGTTTTCAAAGCAAGTGGAGTGTTTTCAGAGGTGTTAACGGCAATGTATTAGTTACCCTTCTAGAGCTAATGGTTTTCAAGAGAACAGATTTAATACAGGACATTTACAAGTTACAACATTCACCTATAAACCAAATGCAGCAAGAGTACCAAATGTCTCTCAATGCACTGGAGACCCAAAAGATCCAGTCAAGGGCTAGGAGCCCACAGCACTGCCCTATGTATGTCCATGTCTGCCGATGATGGCTGAAGAAATATTTACTGGAATCAGGATACAATCCTTGCAGCAGAGATGAAGACCAGAGCTCCCCTGAAGCAACAGCAGCCATCCTCGATGACAGCAAGGCCCCGAGCTCCTTCTGTGATGAGAATAGTCAAGTTCCTTTCAGGAGAACCAGCCACAGCAGAGCTTCTCCTGGGAAACAGTCCACAACTATCTTCCACTCCCGTTCTCCTTTATTTTGTGTCGGCCACAGTCCTCAGGTGGATCGTTTACACCCAGAACCACACCAACTCAGTCCAGCTGGGTGTTTCTGCTCAATGTGAGCATATCAGTCCACCACATTCATATATATGTGTAAACGAATAAGTGGAAAATGATCTAAAACGTATTCTTTCTCTATATGTGTATATCAAGTTTGAGAGATACTTAAACTTGACTTACAATAACTCAGTCCTTATCTAGTCCAATAAGCCTAAGTAAAATAACAAACAGTAATAGTAACAAACAGTAAGACCAGATAAGGATTTATAGTAACTCAGTGCAGAAGTTTTGAATCATATGAAATTAGATTTTGTATTACTGTTTGTTTATTTTGTTTTAAAAGACATGAAAGTTTGGGAATGGGAGCTGCTTTGAAGTATAAACCTAAAATTCCAGGTAAGTGTGTGACCAGAGGATAATTCTCCATTGGGTACACTAGTCCATTCAGCAAGGATCGCCGGGTGCTTCTGAAGGCGGGTACCATCCTCTTACTCTTTAAGAACTCACATCATGTGGCCTGTGCTCATTTATGAGAAATCCCCACTGACTGGCCAAGGAGCAAGCGCAGGCTTGCGTGAGCGTGCGCAGATGGAGAGCCCTGCCACTGCCTGTCTACCGGGTTACATGAAACGCAATCGGAAACACTTCTATCTCCTTCTTGACACTTAAACAGAGTGTCTAGGCAGTCCACAGACTGAATCTTCGGTGCATCTCACTTAACGGGTTCCTTCTACTGCGGAAAAATATCTCCCAACCTGTTAGTTGTCCCTGTTCGTGTCTCATAGCTCTGAAGGGTGGACTCCAGGACAAAGGAAGTGAGGAGTAGGAAAGTTTCAGAGGAAGCTCCTGAGAGGCAGGAGGGGCTGCAGCTGAAGCTCTTTGTCTAGGGATTTTTATGCAGCAAAATCACATCACAGGTAGCTTCAGGTCAAATTGTAATCAACCTATAAGATTACAAGTACAGTCACTTGAATAATATTCAGCCAATAGAAAAATGAGGTATGTAGCAGGGTGCACACAGGAAGAAGAAAAAAGGCTTCCCTGGAAGGGGTTAGGAGTGAGGGTCAGAGTTTTCTACTAATCAATCTACATGTTTGTTACATTGTTTCTACGTGTTTGTTATTTTACTTAGGCTTATTGGACCAGATGGCACCAGTTCACCCTGCCTAGCCATCCTGTCTCCATCTTGGGGCCTTGTGTCTCTCAGTTTAGCCACAGATCACAGGCCTGGTCGGCCTAATCTCTGTTCCAACTCTGTCTCGTGCCCGGTTCCTTTCTGTCTATCATCTCTACCTAACTTAACTATCTGCAATACTTTTAAGGTCCTGAATCTAATTCTGAGTTTAAAATTTTTATATTGTTCTTGTCAAAAGCAGGTCTCAATTTAACAATTTCAGTTTTTACAAAACTGAGATCCACTCCGGCATTAGTCATAGACTAAATATAAACACTTATTTGAAAGCTCAACACTTCCTAGTATTAAGAGTTTCATAAATATGTAGAACACATATTTTGGAAAGTACATGGATCTTGTTAATCTTGGAAAGGTCATTGCTTTCTTGACAGCCTCTTTTCTCAACAGCAAAACTGAAATAATTCATTATGGGATAATTTTAAGGAGTGACCCGTAACCTCTCATTAATACCTCTCGCAAACATGTTAAAATTTCTCTCCCAGCCTCAGACTGTAAATAGGTCCTTTGCTGCATCAGTTGGCTTACTCCTCTTCACCCTGCTTTGCCACAGTGTTCAGTTCTCATGAAAAGGAGAATGAGGGGAGTGAGAACGAAAGAATGAATACAGAAGAGCAAGAGACACTGAGTTACATTTCCCCGCTCAGTTCCTGTCCGTGAAGTTCCTAATTCAGAGCTCTCTTATTTCTCTTTTAGTATGAAGGACACAATGAATTATGTTCATTCTGATTCAAGGTATGAGAAAGCAGTGGATTACCTGAAATTAAAAATACTCAGTTAGCTGTGCCCTGTTGCACCAATACCCCATTTTAACCAATCTGGAAGAAAAAGCAGACAATGTATGATAACTTTGTACAAAATGGGTGCTTGGTGTGGTAAGACTGAAATGCTATGTGAGTGATTCAGGTTGATTCTTGTCACACATTTGTTTGACCGTGATGAGGCAGGAGAGAGGCATGGCTAAAGCTGGCTAGGAAAGTAGGCTGACCTGTTAATTACAAAATCCCAAAGAGACGGCGATTTCTTGGGAGAATGACCTAGACCTGCCATCAGCCTGAGGCGCAGAATTCTAACAGGACCTCTTGGGACCCAAATGTAAAAGTTCCCATAGGAGTAGAAGTTCTCACTGGTTTTCTCGAGATTTAGGGAACACAGAGAGACCCACTAAAGAGACAGACAGGGCTATCACACCTTTTCATGGTAGCTTGTACTGCATGTCTCACACGTGGTACATATTTTTACTTTCTTTTTATTGTTATTTTCTTTTTATTTTTATTTTTCTGTTTGGCCTGAACTCTCTCTGCAGAGCCAATGTCTCCCAATCTCCATTTTGCCTTTATAAATAAACTTTATCATCACTTTTGGCTCATTTTGTTCAATTCTTTGAGGCAGGAAGGACCTGGAATTTTAACTCCAGAAGGAGGGGCGAGCAATCCAGTATCCAGGAATGTTCATTTGGAATACAGTTACCCCATAACAATTAGGCTGATTATTAACCTCAAGGTCCTTCCTGTATATAACCAAAACAAATGTCAGAGCATCACTTTCCACAAGTTGGTGTTTTAGAACACTAAGAAGATAGAAAATGAGAAGAAAGAGAACACAATCATGACAGATTGTGTGAAACAGGCTTTGTTCTCTCCCATAACCCCAAATTCATTTCAGATAACATGAAACGCTGTCAGTTAAGGAAGAGTCATTAAAGACAGCCGCAATGTACCTGAGGAGGCTGCTGAACATTGAGACGGTGACTGTCAGCTCACCCTCAGTGGCACATGCCTTCCCTGAAAGCCAGCTCCTGAATTCTCCAGTGCGCTGGAGCCTGCGATCTTGCCAGCTGCAAAGAGCCTGCCCAGCCCCTTGCTGAGGCCCAGGGATTTTGCATGACAAAAGAATAATTGAATTGGTAATGCTACAGTACCTGACATAGATCACCATTTTGCAACAGGAACGTTTAAGTCATGAATAATGAAGTCGGTGTCTCCTGAGTAATTTATGGCTCAGGTACTCTGGCAGAGCAAGCTCCCTAGGAGTGCAAATGCACTCCACCTCTAACCCAGGAGAGCGTATGAGGGTCTCTCACCTCACTGAAGTCCCTTTCTTTGTGATTATCAATTAAGATAGGTAGCAAGGCAGCAGGTGTACAGAAGGGAGGTTGCTTTTGTTTCATTATATTTCATTTTTCTCATGCTTTATGGCATCTGGCCACAAGAGAAAGAGAGTTTACTAAAGGAGCTTAATATTGAGCATCAAGCCACTGCCGAGGAATCATAATTTCTGATCATTTCCAACCTCTGTTGAATTGAAGTCATTACTTGTGGTCACTTTGCAGAATGTAAACCACCTAATAGCTGGTGCTGCCAACAAGTTGTGGGGAAGCTGATGTGCAGAAAAAGACTCCACCCATAGCAACTGAGAAGGCCAATTGCTTATCTACAATACCTACATCTCTAAACAATTTATAATACAATTCAATTTGAAGAATAAGAGGAATTTTGCATTTGGTAGCACAGGCCTGTAATCTCAGCACCAGAGAGGCTGAAGCAGGAGGAATGCCATGAATTCAAGGCCAACTCAAACTACAAAGTCAGGACCTGTCTCAAAATAAATAAACCATCAAAAAAAAAAAAAAAGGTATTCGCCAATACTAAGAAAATGTCTCAAAGAACATCTCCGAGAAGGTGCCTTAGCAGAGTGTGACAACCATATAGAAGTAAAAGGAAGAGGGTGAGAGTGATAATATTGATTTCAGGAGAAAAGATAATAATAAAATACAAGCAATAAGGTCTAAGAGAAAGCCTGTTTTTGTTTATACATCTCAACTGTATTTGTTAATGATTACAGAAAATAGAAGTGTACTAAATAAAATAATCATCGTCATGACAAGAGTAGTAATAATAGCTACTGTTTATCCAGCTGTCACCATGTACTGTATCAGGGACTGTGCTAAGCATTTTCTATTCGCTGCCTTGTTTGATCTCACCAACAGCTTCATCCAGTGGCTAATAGGTGTGTCCCCATTTTCTAGATAAAGAGCCAGAGGATGAGACATGCTAAATAACTGAATAAAGTCAGCAAGTGATTCCACTGGAAAGCACGCCCAGCTTAGTTTTAAACCCAAAGAATCAAAACGTTATTTTCGTTCAGTCAGGTAAGAATGAAATGAAATAAACTGAGGAGAAAATAATTTCTTTTAGTGAGTCCAGGCTGAGGTCCTTTTACCACCGACCACTGTATTAGTCACCGAACACAAAAATTAAGATGCAGCAGACTCTGACTACAAGTTCCTCACCACAATCAACAATTAATCCAAAGTCTGTTTTGATTTTGGTGTATCGTCTAAGTCTTCAGACACAAGCAAAAGGAATTGACTCGGGTGATTAAAGCCAGAACTAACGGACCAGAAGAAGAGGGTTTGCGCTGCTCAGAGTAATTAACACCAGATGCAAGAACGCTGAGTCACACTGGCTGAGCTTGAAATCATCTAAGGCCCGGACACACCTGACATACTCTGCTTAAGTAACAAAGTTCTTAAACTGTCAGGAGAGGTCTCCAGACCGTCAGCTAATGATTCTCACGGCTTGGAACCAGCTTTTCAAGAATGGACATGATCGGGAGAAACCAGGACATCCGCTCCATGACATCGCAAGCTCGGAGTTCCCAGGGCAGAACACAGTTCCCCCGCAGAGAAGGCACACCAGCCAGTCAACAAGCTGCCTCTGCCCTCCGCCTTCCTATAAATCCCCAGCCCATCGGAGAGGCAGAGATGAGTGGCCTCCTTGCCAGTCAGCTGAGGAATAAAGATTTTACTCTTTGCAAACAACTGGTGCTGTAGTACTGACCTCAAACACACCAGGCAGACAGCCATTGCTCTCAAAATCACACTCAACAGAGGTTTGATCACTGTTTATGTCAAAACCTAACGCAGTGGGGTACTTCACCAAACAGTAACCAGGGGAAGTATGTCGTTTCTATTGTGCATTTTTGCCGCACGTTGCCTTTGAAGGAAAAGAAGGACAGAAGGGGCATGTCAATTCTTAACTGCTTAGCCCGAGCTATTCATGCCACAACTTCTCAGAGTCCATTAAACACAACCGGTCACATGGCCCCCACGTGACTACAGGAGAAGAGTGGTCAGTGTAGGGGACGCCTGGCCTACTGCACAGGCACCAACTCTGTGACTCGGGGAACTGGTGGTAAGGCAAATGCAGGGGCATCAGACAAGAGCAAAGCCAAGATGCCCAGGGGGCTTGGATATTCTCATTAGGAAACTACTGCCAGTGTGAATAAGCACCAATAATTATTCTTTCTTTATGCCTTTACTTTCAAGAAATTCTACTTATTGACTATAAGAAGATTAAAAAAAAAAACTTGATTTGCCACCAGCAAGATTGCAAGTGACAACAAAAAGAAGTAAGGATTATGAAGTGAATGAGAATTATTAGGTTAATAGAGGGAAAGGGGTGTCTTAGTTACTTTTCCCTGTTGCTGAGACAAAATACCCAACTCCCAAAGTCAAAGGAGGAAAGGTATATTTAGCTCACAGTTTGTAGAGGTTTCAGTCCACAGTCAGCTGGGTCCGAGGCAGGGTGGAGTGGCAGACAGGCAGGAGGCAGCCAGGTAAGCAAGGGGGCCAACAAGTCTCTCTGTCCTTTATATTTTATCCAGGCTGCCAGGATTAGGATGGTGCCAAACCAATCAGTGGGCTGATTTAGTGATCACACATCCTTAATCGCAGCATCACTCACTCTTGATTCAGCTACGTCTGAAAAAGCCCCACCTATGACTGCATGAGGCTTTGGGGGACATCTAGACACAAACCATAACGGGGTGGGGGGGATATTTAAAAAAAAAAACTGAAAAGAAGATGATATGGCCAGTACTGAAAGCTTCCAGCAATTTTGGTGTAGTACTAGCATATTAAGTCCAAGGAGCAAAAGAGACGAGTGTGGAGATGCAAGAAGACGGCAGATCATAGATAGCATTGTTTGATCATTTAACTGTGCCAGCTGGCAAGCAAAAGGCGCAGAGCGAGGCACAGGACTGCCGGTCTGGAGATCGTCCTCTGCACCCGTCGTCATTTTGTTCTTTCCCAAATCGGAGCTTTAGGGAGAAATCACAGAAGACCGACATTCCTGCCACCTCCTTGCCTTCACATACACACGCTCACACGTGGACCCACACACTCACACTCACCTCCGTGTGCACCCCCACATTTCCATGTGTGCCCCCACACACAAATGTTCTCACTGAAAGGTGGAGGCAAAATAGACATAAGGATTCCAGGTTTGTCCCTAGATTCAAAATTGGATGCAGCTAACTGTGGAGAGTTGCTGAAAATATTTAAATGGAGATAATCAAATACAAAATAAAGTGACTCTGAGTTTAATGATACAGGGATGGGAAAAGGGCCCATATTAGATATTTGTTTTTTTGTTTTTTTGGTTTTTTTATCAATAGCAAGGAGTGTGACCTCTGATGATTGCTGGAATTGGTCTGCTCTCAGTTTCCTCATTGTTATCTCTCTGGGGACACTATTACTTTTTTATTCTTGTGAGTTCCAAATGAGATTATGTGAAAGTGATTTGAAAAAAAAAATGTGCATTCTATAGAAATTCATATCTCAAATGGAAGCCTTCACCCATTTGTGCCGAGATCTGAAATAAATTTGTTCATCTCCTCTGACAGACACGGCTCTGAGGGGCAGGATGTGGGACAGAAGGTGCTGCAGCCCTCCATGGCCACCCTCTGTGCTGAGAAGACAGAGTTCCTGCTTCTGCCAAGCCCTGGGTCCGTTCCTGGCACAGGGCACCTAAAGCACCAGTAATCAGCATTATCTTCTCAGCCCGATCAGTAATAATTCATGGAAACTAGAGCAAATCAATTTGTAAGCATGTAGTTTTTTAAATGAAATTTCAAAGTGCAGTAATGGCCCTCACTAATGGCAAAGGCATAGTTAATTCAAACTAGTTTCAACCAGATATCATGCACAGGAAAAGATAAAAATAAATCAGCCTGTTTAGCTCAAGGAAAATAATACAAAGTATCATTTGAAATAATTATCATATGGTAAAGAACCAATTTCTATCCTGAGGGAAGAACAAGAAAAAATTTTAAAATATATAGATTTGCTTTCCTAAAAAAATTCAATTTAGACACAAAAAGAAAATTGAATCAATTGTTAATCAGAATAAAGTACTAAGGGGAAAAACGTATAAAATGAAAAATACTGTGAATTAGAAGAAAAGAGGGTATATTTTTGTCTTAATGGTGGAAACTGTATTTTTGGATAAGAAATTTGGTTGTTTTGATCTCAAAGCCCTAATAATAAAATATAAGACATCAAAATAATTTACTTCATCTCAAAACCTATTCTTCATCCTACATTTCTGTTTTTTTATTAATTGAACATCATTCTCCTGGAAAGTGAGAATCAGATCTAGACCATCTCCACTTCCTGTCTTGTCCTCACTCTGGTTGTCCACGGCTGACCTATCTCCTTCGCTCCTCTTTGTCCCTCTCTGTCCTCCCCTTCACTCAGGGGGTTATAGCCTCCTCTCTGAACTGTGTCCAGGGCCTTCTGCTGCTCTTCCTGTTTTCCACGGATCCCCAAATCAGTCTCCATGTTCTGACAGGTTGATCTTCCAGTCCAGAGTTGTGACCACGTACTCTCATGTTAGATAGAGGAGCCATCCCTGGATTTACCAAAGAAAGTGATGCCTTATTTCATGCTAACTTTAGGTCTATCGGAAAGCTTCTTCAAAAATATCTTTCTAAGGTTATATCTGAACTCAATAACTTTTTGTTTCATTCTCTATAATTCAACCAAATTGATCTATCGATTTATTCTAAATACTCCTTTTACACATCCAGTTCTGAGAAAATGGAGTAAAAGAAATTTTTATTATCCTGTCAAAAAAGGCTAAGACATAATTACAGCCCGTGAAAACAGCAAAGATGTTAGAGGCAATAGATACCAGGAAAAAGGGAAGTAATTTCTAGGAAACGAAAGAAGTGAGCCAACATAAGAAACTGGAAAGAATTTTAGGCTCATAAGGCAGCCAAAGGGAACCCAGGTAAGGCCTGGCTGCGTCTCTGAATCCAGGAGGTGGGGCTGGGAGTCTGGAAGGTTCAATGCCCAAGTTCATGAGGACAGTTCCAGAAGGAAGAGAGCTACACTCAGAGAGTGCCCAAAAACGTACACGCTCCAGTCCTCAGCCGTGTACTGAGTGGGGCATATGTATGGAGAGACTAGAGAGGCCAAGGAAATAACAACTCTGCAGACTACAGGAAGTATCAGGACCTCGGACAGGTCTGAGACTCATTCCTGTTTCCATGACGGAGGGTAAGACTTCATATTTCAAAAGGTAGTGTGTAAAGAACTCAGAATGATTTTGCCTCCATCATGGGCCAGCTTTATTCTGGACTAAACATTGGTCTGGTCCCACCCAACAAAGCTTAAAAATAAGACACAAGTGGATAAACTATATCTCAAAGTAACAAAAGTGCATCCCAGAACAGAGCTAGAAATAGTTACGAAAAATACATAATATTTGGCACAACAAGATAAACTTCACAATGTCAGGTATTCGATTAAAAAAAAAATCACCAGGCAGACTCAGACCAAGAAACTATGCGTGACACACAATTATGAGAAAAACCAATCAAAATAAACCTAGAAGCTACATACATGATAGAATTAGTAGACAAGGGCATAAAAATTAGTATATAACTGTATTATATATGCTGAAGAAGCTAGAGAAATATTAAATATGTTAGGAAAGACAAGAAAGATTTCTAAAGATCAAAACTGAACTCCCACAGGTGCAAACTATAGTACTTATGTGTGGTGGACTGATAGAGTCAACTTGAGCAGAAATGCCCGGCTGGACGGGGTTGGTGTGGTTCTGTGTGTAGAAGATCCACCTGAGGATTGTTGCCCACACAACATAAAGGAGAACAGGAGCAGAAGATAGAAGCTGGCTGTTTCCCAGGAGAAGCTCTATTGCAGCTGGTTCTCCTGAAGGGAACTCAGCTATTCTCCTAGAAGAAGGAGCTCAGGGCCTTGCTGTCATCAAGGATGGCTGCTGTTTGCTTTGGTTGGGGGGCTCTGGTCTTTATCTCTGCTGTAAGTGTCATATCCTGGCTCCTGTAAAGATTTCTTCAGCCTTTTAGTGCAGACATGATAAGACATTGCTGTGGACTCCCCACCATTGATTGAATCTTTCGAGTCTCCAGTACATAGATGGACATTCTATACTCTTTCTATATTTGGCTTGTGTATGTGAATATTGTAATGTGTAAATGTCCTGTATTAAATCTGCTCTTCTTCAAACCATTGACTCTAAAAAGGAACTAATACACTATAGTTAAAAATACCCTGAGATTCCATCTTATTCCAGAAAGAATGGCCATCATCAAGAAATCAAATAACTGGAGAGGATTCAGGGAAAAAGGAAACCTTCTTTATTGTTGGTGGAAATGTAAACGAGTACAACAGCTATGAAAATCGGGGTTCAGATTCCTCAGAAAACTGAAACTAGAAATCCCATTTGACCCAGCTATTCCCCTTCTAGGTATCTTCTCAAAAAACGTGAAGATATCATGTTACAATGATACATGCACACTGATGCTTGTAACAGCACAATTCGCAATTGCTAAATGTTGGAATTGATGTATATGCCCATCAACAGATGAATGGATAAACAAATGTGGTATTTATACACAATGGAGTACTGTCCTGCCATAAAGGAGGGTATACTTGAGTCATTTGTCGGAAAATGAAGGCACCTTGAGACCATAACGTCAAGTGAAATAAATCAGACGTTCAAGTTTCAGTATCATGTGATTTCTCTTAAATGAGAAATCCAAAATATAAACAAAGAGCAAAGTAAAAAATAGGTAATGGGCAGTAGGGAGATAGACCTTTCTCAAATGGGAAGGGGATAAAGAGATGAAGGGGGAAGGAGAGGAAAGGGAAGGGGATGAAAAAAGAACTGAAACATGTTTTGTGCACATACCAACTCCCTACAAGGCATGTTATCATTATGTACTTCAAACATGTACAAATAAAAATAAAAGTTGAAACACTTTATAAATTTGAATCAATGAATCATAAAAAATACACTTAGTAGGATCAACAACAGATTAAACATTACTAAAGAAAATTAGTCAACCTGATGATATGGCAATAGAAATTATTCAAAATGAAACACAGAAAGGAAAGAAATGTGAGGAACAAAAGGGGGTAGACTGACTAGACTGACAAAACAAAATACACATTTGAACTTCATCTCCATTTCCTGTCATGCACCTCCGAAAATTTCTGGAATCTCCTCAGCTAGGGGTATTTCAGCTAATGAGAAGACATGTGGAGGGCCATGTCCGGACGGCTTCAGAATGGGGACTAGACACGGGGAAGACCAAGGCAGGATCACGGGCTCGGGACTTTAGGCCCCACCCTTACCCTCTAGAAAGGGGCGCAGGGTGAAAATTAAGCTGGTTGCTACTGACCAGTGATTTGCTCAATCATGCCTGTGTAATGAAATGTCCACACAATAAGGAAAGTACAGAGTTCGGATGCGCTGTTAGGTGGCTGAACATGCAGAGCTTCCTGGAGCTTGGTGTCCCTAGCAAAAGTGTGAAATGTCCCAGCCCTTTCTCACATGCCTTGTCCTGTGCATTTCTTTTCATCTTTATCCTTTATCATGTCCTTTATAATAAACCAGTAAAGATTCCTCTGAGAACTGCTCTAACAAATTTACTGAACTCAAAGTAAAGGAGGAGGATGGAGAAACTCCAGTTTATAGCTGGTGCATCAGAAGCACAGGTCAGAGCCGAATTGGATTAGAGGACTCTAGCTAGCTTCCGGTGTTGCAGTGCTACTTGCTTCGTGGGTAGAGAAAAAAAACCGCACACATTCCGGGTCAGAAGTGCATTGAGCCGGAGAGCAAGAGGAACTTGTTTACTCTTCTGCCTACGAAAGCATCTAGGAACAGTGGGACGGTTTTCTTGCAACCCAATTAAGAGTCCCCCAAAGGAAGGAGAGGCGGGAGACACGAAAGAAAAGTATTCGGAGAAGTTATGGCTGAAACTTACCCAAATTTAAGAAAAACTCTAACAGCTAACAGATCTAAGAACCTCAGTGAACTTTAAGAGAAAGAAACAAAGAAGACTACACTAAAGCGTATCAAAAGCAATTTGCTGAAAACCAGCGATAAAGAGGGAAATCTTAAGAGCAGTCAGGGAGAAGTTATACATTATGTATAAGGAACAGACGTAAGTACGATGGCAAATGGCCCTTATCTGTTCTCCCTCAGGCCCTAAATGATGAAGAATGGAAATTATCATCTCTTTGAGGGATTGAAATGAAGTCCAAACTGGTTTTCAAGGCATGGTTTGTGACTTAAAGGGATTTGATGATAGCTCCAAATGTAAGGCCTCATTTCCAGGGTCTTTTCTGTCAATCCAGCCATCGCCCTGTAGCAGCAGGCTGTTTTCTCAGGGCCCTATTTCAACGCAGAGGTGTTTAATGAGAGTCTGCTCTCCGCAAGGGACTCACCCGTGAAGGACCTGCTGAAATCACAACTCAACTCCAGGCAGTATCAGAACCAGACAGCGGCAGCCAGAGCGCCAAGTCTCAGATCAACCCTTCTTGCTGCTTAGCAGCTACAGCTGCTCTCCTCCTGCCCGTGTGGTTAATGAGGAAAAGTGAAGCTGAGGGGTCTTTGAGGCCCCTCTAGTTGTAAGTAGTTCATATTCTGGTATTTCCTATTGCTTTGCTTTCCATTCATCAGAAGTTTATGAATATAACCTAAATGTGTATAAAGTAGCAATAACCTTTAAAATTCAGACCCCAAATTACCGAGTACTATGTATATCAAACAGGATTCAGAAGACTAGAATTAAATTGCTCCCATTAAGTTCAAAGTTTGGAGAAAGGGGTTTGTCAGTAGACAAGGAAATAAGTAATTCTGCCAGAATCTTGTGAAAATTTGGAAATACTAAAAATGAAAGGTATTTTTTTAATTTAAAGCAGATATGTGCTTCTATTTGCAAATTTTTGAAAATATATGTTTGTATTTAGAAAGAATACCCTAGCAGTGATGACCTTGAAACACTGTAAAAATTACTCAAACATTAGTCCCTGATTTAATGTTGTGGATTCAAGACAGAGCAAGAAAGCAGAAGTCCAAGGTATGGTGTTTGTCAGTGTAAATGATGCGATCTTCTAGAAAGAAGGCTACAAGAATTTCACATCCTACACTAGTGCTATGTGACATTAAATATGTCAACTTTCAGCTGGGGTTCAACCCTCAAAGGAAACAAAATGTATCCAAGATAGTGATAGGCATGCATTGAAATGCCATCATTTGGAGGTTTCTAGGGACCTAGATAACTAAGAAATAGGGCGCCATGATCTTGATTGTGCTTGGCACTCATGCTCCAGTGCCCACTTCTGCGTCAAGTACAACAGGCCACCCAAGTCATTAACTGAACATCCGTCGTGCACAAGGAAGGGGACAGGAAGTGCAAATGAGTCTTTACCTTCAAGAAGCTCAGAGTCAATCAGGGATCACATGCAAACACTGCAATTCACTGAGCTAAGGACCGGGAAAGACTGGTGCTGACCCAGAGTCTCCTATCTGAAGAGACTAGAGAGGAGACTAGATTTGTTTTAGAATTCAGAACATTCTGAATTTAAGAAAAGGTAACGCAGTGCCTATACGATATGTAAGGTAACACTCCTTGATGTAAGGCAGCACCCAGTGAGCAAATACTTTAAGGTTTCTCCAGGAAGTCTGTGAATATTCACACTGAATGTGCTGGGGTCAATAAATAGCCTCACATCTGTTCAGATAATATTTGCTCCCAAATGACTTAAGGTCACCAAATCAGTTATGAACTTTGGGGCATTTTAGAATAGAGGGTAAAAATGTGCAGAACTAAATTAGCAACTACAGTGGGGAGAACTAATTAACCCTGACCAGGAATATAAAAGATTTTGCCTTCTGGGAAGTCCTCCTTGAATCTATACCCTCATCTTCTCATCTGCATGATAAATTCAGACTGTATTTCTTGATTTCTGTTCTTGAAATCTTCTCAGTATATTGAATAATTTGAAATACACTTTAATATTTTCTTTTAAAAAATCTCATCATACATATGTATCAGTCATAGAAACTAATGCATATAATAAATGTTTACATGAAGTAAAAAAGCTGAAAACAATTCTGTATTTATAATATACTTAAGACAGCTTAAAACCCCAAGGAAATGTTCTGGAATAAAAGGACACATGAATGCAATTATGATTACATTAGATGATGGATGTGAAAATTTTTCTTCCTATTTTTTGGGCCTCTTTCACCAATTTCTTTTGTGAACATGTACTTTTAAATAAACTTGAAAAAATCTGAGGTCCTACATGACTTTAAAATGAAAATGACTATACTTTTGTGTATTTCTAACATGATTTCCTTGGATTTACAGTGAACCCCAGTTCACGAACAATTCATCCCATGAACCTAGAAAAGATGGCATCCAGGAAAGATGGTGGAGGTCATGTTTGTCCCCTGATGTAGAGTTCTCAAAGAAAAACAAGATTTTGCCAAACACTTGTTTGTGAACCAAATTACCCTCAAAAAAAAGCATTTGTGAACACAGGTACCATTGTATTTGGTGCTAGTAATTTGTTTACAGAAATTTCAGACTATTAATAACTGATTAACATTTTCTAAATTCCTGTGTAAAATTCCTAGGTTCAACAAGGTTTTCATGTGGTACTTCTGCTAAAAGAAAGCACATTTCCCACGTGTGTCATATAAGATAATAATTAATACTGCTTCTAATTAGACTGAAATACTTGTCAACATCCAAATCTTTTCGTCCCACAGATTTCTTAAAGTGAAAGAGAAAAGAAGTACTGGCTGTCTTAATCTCTGGTCTTGTCACACAAGGATTTCATATGATTATTATTTTTTTACTGTGGTAAAAATAGATAACAAAATTTATCACCTTGATCATTTTTAAGTGTACGACTTGGTGATATTCAAGATATTCTCATTGTTGAATGAGTTCAGTTGTTTTATCTTCAAATTCTCTGTTTCTATTTTCTACTTGCTTGGGTCAGTTTTTGTGTCCCTCTCTTTAATTTTTAAATTGAGGAAATTGTAATTTTCAGGTCCAGAATTTCTTTTTCGTTCTCATCTATGCTTTTGATGTATTCATTGATATTGTCATTATTTTCCTACTTTAAAAACAATTTTCATGTCCTCCTTTATTTCTGTATTTTTATAACAATTCTTTTAAAGTCTTTGGTGGTAGGCCCATTTTTTGGTATTTCTCAGGGATAGATTCTATGGACAATTTTTGTCCTTTAATGAACTATATTTTCCTTTTTCTTTATCTGCCTTGTGATTTTGTTGTTGAAAGCGAGGCATTTGTATTTAATAGTGTTTCACTCTGAATATCAAGTACCTTCTCTTCTCCAGAGTGTGCCATTGTTTTTGCTTCCAGATGTTGTAGGCTATCGTTTTGCTGAGGATCTAAGAGTAAGCTTCAAGTCTGATTTAGACTTGTTAGATCTTTTGGAGTATGCATCTTCTACTGGTCATGGTGCTTTTCTGAATTCCCCTGTATTTGTGGTTGCTTTTGAAGGTCTTAGTCCTAAACTGCCTGGATTCTGAAAGGGCAGAAAGACAAAAATGGAGGAGAAAAAATACTGGCCCTTGAAATAGCACAGAAATTGCTTCAGCATGAGGTGAGGGGCTGTATTGTAGCCTTGCAGTAATGGAAAGGAATTGCAGAAATAGTTGCCTGCCTCTGTAACTGTGTTGGTACAAGCAAAAGCAATAACAAGCATAGCACAGATCCCGGATATTTAGAGGCGGGGTCCTTGTTGCACACCTGACTCCCACAAGCTTCACGAAGCTGCTGGGACACACGTACAGGTGCTGCTCATGGGGCTGGGGGTGGAGGAGGTAGTCACTGCTGAACTGAGAATGGAAATTGGCAGAAATTAACCACAATTTAGAGTACAAATCTTTCCCTGGATGTTGCTCCAATCCAATAGATTTCAGAGTCCCAAAATACATCAGACTGATTTTGCTAGATAGGGAAACTAATTCTTGGCATTTCCTATTTTGCCATCTTCCCAGAATGTTCTGTGTTTGGATTTTGACACCACATATTTTCTTTCAATAATTCCACACATTCATATAAATGTGCAGTGACTGCCCCAAATCCTCTAATATAGGAGGATACATATTTTCACATTATTTTTTGTATGAAGTTCATTATGCTAATTGTGTGGTAGGGATTTTTGAAATGCAAGTCCAAGTCTTTTCCCTAAGGCATTAAATTTTTCTTTTTATGACAGTACTCACTGCATACAGACAATAAAAGAATAACCTCAGATAACGAAGCATTAAAAGGGTTAAAATCATACCAAAAAAAGAAACACATATTAAAAGAACAGAAATGAGAAAGTTTACTGTCATTTGAAACAGATCATATAAAATTTTGCAAAATTAAGCTGTAGATTGAATTCTGAAGAGAAGGAGTTAGTAAAAAATTAGGAACAGAAATCACATAAGGTTCATCTGGCAAAAGAATGAAGCCTGAAAAAGGCAGTTAATAGTTGGCTGAAATCTGTGTTCACTAACTGATGAATAACAAATAAAAATGTGTTAAGATGCAGGGTTTCAAGAGCTTGAAAAATTAGGGCACTTCTACTTTTTCTGACTGTATAACTGTGAAAATATTTTGGAGAGTATCTAGTAAAATGAAAACTGTTCAGTATGTTTAATAAAAACATTATATCTACATTTTCTCTGAATTTTCTAAGTGTGGTCTTGTAGTGTCAATATGTTTTAAGATGTTTAGCCAGATATAGAGTGATATCTCATGGTGGTTTTCACTTATATTTTTCTAATAGTGCTGTTGAGCATCTTTTTGTATGCTGCTTGTTTGACATGTGTATATCCCTTTTGATGAAATATCAATTCAAAACTTTTTTCAGTTACTAACTGGTTTGTGTTTTTACTATTAGGATTTGAAAATTCTTTGTCTATTACTAACATAATTCTTTAGTTTGCAAGTATTTTCCCATTACATAGCTTGTGTTTTTATCCTCTTAACAGAATATTTCATGGATAAAATTAATTTTAATGAAGTATAATCTATAAATTTTTCCTTTTATGGATTATGCTTTAGAGTCAAGTCTAAGAACTCTCTCTTTCAAACCCTGGATCCCAAATATTTTCTGATATTTTTCCTAATCTTTTAAAATCTTACATTTTTGCCATTGGAGTGGGGGCCTGCATGTCCAGTTGCACTAATTGTGGAAAAGATTATTTTTCCTCTGCTGAGTAGTTTCTGCAGCTTTGCCAAAAAGACGTTGAGCATTTCTGAGTTGCTTTCTTTGGTTACCAATTTGACTCCCTTATTTTCTGTCCAAAACTTGCAGCTCTCCAGTGAGTGTGAATAGTCACACTTCTTTTCTGATCTTGTAGTAGAAGTACTCAACCTTTCACCATTAAGTACAATGTGAGTTTTAGGGATTTTTGCTGTTGTTAATGTAAAACTTACCAATGTGAGGACTTTTCTCTCACTTCTATTATTCTGAGAATTATTATCATCAATGAATATTGACTTTTTCAAATGTTTTATCTACTCTGTATCAATTGATATAATATGATGTTTCTCTTCTTTAGTCTGTTAATGTGAATTACATTGTTAATGTGAATTACATTGACTGATTTTCAAATACTGAACTATCCCTGCGTCCCTAGAAGAGATCTCATCTTGTTATGGTTTATCAATCAAGGTACTGTGAAATGCTGTATGCTAATTTTCAAAAAAGATTTTTGCATATGAACTAATGAAGGATATTGCTTTGTAGTTTTTGTTGTTCTTCTTTGTCTGATTTGTTGTCAGATTAACCATCGGTTTACAAAATGTATTTTTCACTTTCTGGGAGACAATATATACATAATTGTCATTTATTAATTCTTCTCCAATCATTAAGTAGAATTCTCCAGTGAAAATGTCTGGTTTTATACATTTACTTTTTGGATAGTTATTTTTAATTTGATCAGTTATCTTTTACCTTCTGTGGTTTCATGAGATACATATTTTTATCTGGCAGAGAGTGAAAGAAATTCTTTTTAAATGTGAAAATGATTGTATTGGCAGCCTGTGGGAAGTGAAACTAGGAAACTAACAAAGAGAATTAGAATGTTTTCTTTGCATTCTCTTTGTAACTTTTAGATTTAAACCATGTAATTTTACCACCTCTTCAATAAATATAGAATACATGAAAAGTAAAACTTAAGTGGTACCAACTAAATGTATGAGGATATTTTCACACAATGCTGCATTTAAAAAAAAAAAAAACTTATCAAAATCATTTTTGGAAAAGGTCTTTGAATCTGGATGCAGATTAAGTAATATGAAATTATCACTAATATCCTCAGATGTGATAATAGTATTATAGTTTTTAAAAATTTCTTATTCTTAAGATATGAATTATTTAGGGATTAAATATGATAATGTCTGTGAATTAACTATATGATTTCACTAAATCTAAGTTAATAGATTAGACAAATTTTAAATTTCCGAGTGGAGTTATGTATTTAACTTTTTATTTATTTATAGATTTTATTTTAATAAAATTTCTATAATATTGTATTTTGTTTAAACTAAGTATATGATTGTGTAATTTGACTGTTATTTTAAAAAAAAACTTTCTTAATTACAGCTTTTGATCTATATCAGATCTACCTTAATTAGATCTTCTATAGCCTTACTTGTCTGACTATTATGAGTTCAGAGAGATAAACCAAAAAGTTCTACTTTTGCAAGGTTTTCTCCTTGATTTTTGTTTGTATCACCTGTAGCTTTTGCTTTAAAGATTGATTATGCCATGCTATTGATTAATAAATAATGCAACATCAGGGGCTGGGGATTTAGCTCAGTGGTTACAGTGCTTGCCTAGCAAGCCCAAGGTCCTGAGTTCGATCTCTGGCACCAAAAAAAAAAAAAAAATAATGCAATATCTTTGTTGTGAACTGAGTCCCATAATATAGTGAAATGATTTTGAGGTCTTGTGTAATTCTTCCCTAAAATGTTGATTACAATTTATTTTTAAATTATTAAAAATTAATTTTTTATTTTAAAATTTCACTGGCCTATTTTTGCCCATTTTTATATTTTTAATCCTTTTGGATAATTTTTGTTGATTTCTCTGCAATATAGAATTGAGTTTTCTGTAAGCTTCAGTTTGAACACTTATCAATGAATAGAGAAATCTCACCCATTTAAATATATTGCTATAAAAAATACGATGGACCTTTGTTCTATCACCAAATTTTATATTATACTTTCCTTTTTTATAGGTTAAATATAAGTTTCAAAATCTAGAGTATTTTCATTTTGAGGGCAGTGAACTATAATTCTTCTGATAAGAAGTTTATACTTTTGTTGTAATAATTATTTTTATAATTTCACATAGCATTCATATGTTAGGGTCTTTTGCCCTCCAAGCTTCCACACTCTGGTGTGACCCCTTCTCAGACAGACTCTGGATCTGACCGTGTGATTTGCTTGGTCCCTGAACGTCAGCAAATGGAAGGCAGTCAGGGCCTTGAAAGCACTTCTGTGTTGCTGCCTGCTTTATTTTGATGTGTGAAACTGCCATGTTCAGAGCCCTGGGGTGTTTTAATGTAGGAAAGACCGTATGGAATAGCTGAGTGCAGATACATAAGAAACCTGGATTAAGACCAGCAGAGGACTGGCTAGTGGACTCCACTACAAATGGCCTACTCACAGACTGGTAGTAAATAAGAGTCATTGCTGTTTTAAATTTTGGGAAAGATTGTAGTAATAGATAAATGATAGAATTTATGAGACTTTACCGCTTTAGACAACTTTTGTTTCTTAGCGAGAAGGAAAAAGATACTACACAGGTCTCTTTCTTCCTCTCCTCTCTCTTCACCATCCTATGAGAGGGAGAGATCTCACGGATTTGACCTTGCTATTTATCGTTGCAGAGCAAACGAAACTGTGCTTTTCCTTGCTCATATTCCAAACAGAGTTATGGCACTCACTGGTTGACTATTTTTTCTTTTGTTTTTTACCTTTAATATCAAATGTACTTAAAAGGCTGTTACTTTTTTGTGTTCTGGAGTCTTTATTTGGCTCTTCTCTGCTTTTTTGAGCTACCTGGAGTCCAGGAGTGGTCCTGCTGCCTGACCCGGATGCTCTGGGATCAAGCGCACACGCGTAAGCAGAATGTAGGATGAAGGCAGGAGAGAGCTCTAGCCTGCGTTTCCGCCATGTCACGACGCTTTATCAGCAGTGTTTTATTATAGCTGATAATACTACAATGCAGTCTGTTTTATGCACTGTGCAATTTATCTCTCTTAAGATTTAAGAAAATAGTTTGAATTTCTCTTTTTAGTTTTTTAAATTTTAATTTTTAATTGTAAATTGACAAACAACTTTCTATGTATTTATGGAATACAAAAAAGACTGTAATTTATTAATACAATATAGAATAAGCAAATTAATCAACTTAACCATCACTTCAAAGGTTTATCATATTTTGTGATGAGGACATTTTAAATTTATTCTCATGGAGATTTTGGAATGTACAATCTATTATTATTCATTTGAGTTTGAATTTCTATTATCAGTATCATTTTTAGATATTTTATTAATTATGCTTTTTAAAAGCTTTTTAAAAAGTATTTTTACAGTAAGAGTAAACAACTTCTGAAAAAATTGTGGAATAACTAAAATCTTTAAAATTTCAAGCTGAAAATGAAATTTAAAAGAAAAAGAAAAATAAAGAAAAAGTATACTTTTTTTTTACATGGTATTTTTCTTGGTGTATTGATGATATGCAGTAAGGACAATTGATAAGTTAAACTAATTTGCTATACTTTATGTTTACTATATATATATATATATTTTGGTGCTGGGGATCGAACTCAGGGCCTTGTGCTTGCAAAGCAAGCACTCTAACCACTGAGCTAAATCCCCAGCCCCTCTATATGCTTTTTATTTCTCCCATATTAGAACCTTTTGGTTTTCTTGCCAGAGTGCTCTGAGATTTTCTCTGCCTTTGAACGAGCACACTGGATTAGCTGACATAACTTCATTTTTCTTAATGATAATGTAAAAGATCTGTCATTATTACTGTTTATAATTCAGAGCACCGACTGACGTGACCTTGTTATTTTTCTCCACAGAGCAGACAAAAGTATGATTTTTCTTCCTTGCATACCGAACAAAGTCCTGACAGTGACTGATTTATTTGTATATATTTATGGAGTGTTGTCCACCTACAGGCAGCTGAAGAGCTAACATCCTTACAACTGAAACATGTAAATCCCATAAGTAGAAGGAAAAAGCAAATTTCAATTGACTAGTTAATCTTATTTGTGCTTCTGTTGGAAGGTAAGTATTTGTAGCCAACTCCAATCTTAAAATCTTTTTACAAAATTGACAAAAGTAGGACATATAAATACATAAAGGCAACGTGGGCTTCAATCTGATCCTGTTTGTACAAATAAACAGAAAATTGGTGCTGATGACACACGTGTAGATAGCGTTTAGTCGGAGGATATGTGGATTCATTTGCTCAACAGCTTTGGATTTTGTCTGAATTAGGTCTTTCCTTATGATTTCTACATGCAGACCAGCCATTTGGCTTCTATAGTGAGCTGAATGCCTCTTTATCACAGTGAATAAGGGTTTATAAATGGTGCCCACCAAGTGAAGCACTAGTTTTGGCTCACAGTAAAGTCACAGCCCTTGAAATAAGATAGTTTTATTTTGCTTTTAAATATATATTATTTTCTTGTTCCTGACAGACATAGTCTCAGTACATGAGGACCAGCCCCAAGGTGCTCTAAGACCAAAGAAAAAGCCAGATCCAGGATTCTACAGAGTGAAATTTACTGGGGGACTTACAATAGATGCATGATCCTGAAACACAGGAAGAGCAAGTGAAGCACTGCAATTTTGATCAGGAAGATGTGGGCTCATAAAGTGAACAAAAAAAGTGACTTCATCCAACCCACATGTATTTGTGAGCTAATATCAAAGATTCATCCACATCCATGACACTGGGGTCCACTCGTGAAGCTCCACATACTATACTAGTGATTTTGTCTGTTTGTGGTACGCTTGGTTGTTGTGCAGAAAAACTGACCAGGGTAACTCAGGGGCAGTCTGGGTGGTTCTGACCCAAGATGGCTGCACTCATGGCCGACTGAATCCATCTGCTGGTCCCGATGCTTGTCCAGTGGACCCAGCCCCAGTCCTCGTAGACGCTGTTCTCAATGCTGATACAGTCCTGAATAAGTGGTTATAAGCTCTTCCTCACAAAGCAACTTCCAAATGTACAATCACCTGAATAGGTAACAAATGCTATACAATAAAATGTAGGTGCTTAATTTCTAAATTAATCTGAATTATCCATATTTCCCTATTTACCTTAACATTCTTTAATCTTTTCTTCCCCATTTCTGCCACTTTCAATGATTTCTTGAGACATTCTCCCTCCATCTTCATTTGTTCGATTACTGGTTTGGCTTTATGTTCCTGACTTACTCAGAGGCAACTCCATCAAGCTTTCCCATCTGACTAACTTGAACCACAACTTGAACCTTTCGCACCCGGCACAGCTGCTTGGAAGGCAGGTACCACACCGTTAGGCACAGGAGTCTGCCAGGTCAGTGATGGAGCATTGGAACGACGTGAAAATGATGGGAACTGAGAAGAGGGTGTTATCACAGAGAGTTCGAGTCTTCTGGAAAAGTCTCTGGAGGAGGGTGGAAGTGGACTTTGAGATACAACTGAGATATAGGTAAACAAACAAGGATGGGAATTTCACTGATCAAAACTCTCATAGGGAAATTAATAGAACAGGAAAGCACAAAGCATGCTTCAGAGAAAGAGAGTGATTTCTTTTCTTTCTTCTAAAATAAAATTTACCAATACATAAAAAAATGCATATTAATGGAACACCATGTGATGTTTTGATACATGCACACACACACACACACACACACACGCACGCACATATATAGTATAATGCTTAAAGCAGATTAAACACATCTATTTCCTCAAACATTTATCATTTCTTTATGGTAGAAACATCCAGAATCCTTTCTTCTAGCTGTTAAAATATGCAATGCATAGTGGTCATCTAGAGTCACTGCTAAGCAGGAGCACAGAAGAATGTGACTGTAACTTAGCTCTCTCTGCCCCCTTTCCCAGCCCTTCCTCCCCCTCACTGTGTCTAGACCCTAGGAATCACCATTTTGCTCTCATCTTTATGAGATCGACTTTTCTAGATACCTCACATGAATGAGATCACACAGTCCTTGTTTTCTGTGCCTGGTTTGTTTCACTGAGCATAATGATCTGCAGTTCTGTGCACGTTGTCACAGATGATAGGATTTCATCCTTTTCACAGCTGAATAGTATTCCATTGTGTGTATCCATCACATTTTCTTTATCCGTTCGTCAGCTGATGGACACTTGCATTGTTTCCATTCTTTGGCTATTGTGAATAGGGCTGCAGTACCCATGAGTGTGCAGCTCTCCCTGACATGCTGAGTCCATCCCCTTGGCTATACCCAGTAACAGGGTTGCTGGATCATATGGAAGTTCTATTTGTAATTTTTTAGGGAGCCTCCATAATGCTCTCCAAAATGGTGATACTAATTTTACATTTGGATAAACAATGTATAAGAGTTTCTTTTTCTTTGAATCATTGCTAGCACATTTTCTCTTTTTCTGTTTGTAATGGAATAAGGTGATACTTGCAATTTTGATTTACTTTTTCCTGATGATTGGTAATATTGAACATGTTTTCATGTCCCTGTTGTCCATTTCTATGTCCTCTTTTGAGAAATGCCCATTTAGATCTACTGCCCATTTAAAAATAGGTTACTTGCTCTTTTGCTTTTGAGTTTTTGGAATTCCTTTTCTGTTATGCAAAATTAATCCTGTGTCAAATGTATAGTTTGCAAATATTTTATCAGTAGGTTGTCTGGGCACCCTGATCATAGTTTCTTTGCAGTAATGAGACGTTTCAGTTTGACTTAATCCCATTAGTCTATTTTTGCTTTTGTTTTCTGTACTTGGAGGATTTTGCACCCCAAATCCTTGCCTATTCCAATGCCTTGTGGTATTCCTCCTGTTTTCTTCTAGCTATTTCAGGTCTTACATTTCAGTTTTTAATCCATGACACATTAGTTTTTGTAACTGGTGGGAAGTAAGGGTCTATGTTCTTTCCACTGAAAGCAATTCGATTGAACAAGATCTTATATTAAAAACCTAGAGAGTTAAACTGCAAATGAGAGATGGAAGGAATTAAGTTTTTATATGACTTACGTTTACACTGGTTGATATACTATCCTAGGTGTGTGGGCACATATGTATAAGACGAAAAAGAAAAAAGTGACTCAAAAAATTTGACAAAATTGCCCACTATAAAAATATTCTGCAGCTGTTCATACTATTTAACAAACTAATGCTATTTCCATCTTCAATCTAATGTAGAATTTGAAAATCAAACAGACAACAACTTGTTGAAACAAAAATCTTTAAATTCATTTCTGTATCACATTCATTTTAATGGTTTACTGAAAGAACGGATTTTAAATATCAGCAACAAGAAGAATTTTTTAAAATAAATCAATAATAAGAATAGGAAATAGCAACACATTTTAAGTCAATGTAATGTTCTCTAGTATTATAAGAATATTAACTTTGTCCTTCAGCAAATTTTGATTTACCCCTATGTTCAAAATTCTTGATTATCTCTTCCCTTGTCAGATGTTTCCCCAGATTCATGAGAATTGTATTTATTCACCTTAAAAGCATCCAACATAGAGGAAAGCATCAAACATAGAGGAATTCTTTTCATTAGCTGTTACTATATGTCATAGGAGGTTAGTCTTACCAGCAATGCTGTATATATTCTTGTATCGTGAGATATAGAAGTCACAGTTATCCCGTAAGTCTGCCTTGTTTTGAGGGCTGAAACTCTTCTTCATGTTATTTTTCCCTCTCTCTAAGTACTTGAGTCTATTTAAAGGGATTGCCTTCCGTGGAGTGATAAGGAGTCAAGGTGTTATCGCCCATCGTGTCAGTGATAGGCAGAGAATAACTGAAAGGAGAAATTCAAGTTTGTCACAGAAGAATAGAAAGGTTTCAAATTTGGATCAAGATGGCACATTATGCTACAGCTGCCTTCAGTGTCCCTCACGTTGAGCCTGGAGACGCTGGAGGGCTGGGGGGTCAGAACGCATGCAAACTAGACAAAACGTGGAGAAATTCATGTTTAGTCTCAGACCGATGATGGTGGGGTCTCAATGTAAGAATGGAGGCTGGAAGAAGAGCGCTAGAGCTGGTGATCCAGAGCAGGCCCGTGTCCAGCTAGAGTAGCAACCGTGTGGAAGCCTGAAGCTGTCCCTGTGGCCTCCAGAGGCGCTTTGGTGGGTGCTGCAGCAGGCCAGATAAACACCCAGAAGACCAAGTCAGATGAGTGAACATATGCATGAGCCGTCACTTGCAGGTGCACCTGGTCCAAGTGGTGAAAGCGGCAGTGTCACTGCTGTCAGAGTGAGGGCAGTAGGAAGACGATGCCAGATTCAGGCTAAAAAAATTAAAAGGTACATGTACAAGGTACATGAAAATTCAGTCACAGACGTAGCATGCACAAAGATGGTGCCATGGGAAAACGAGGTGTGTTAAAAATTATAAAAGAACATTTTGGAAAATATTAATCCACAAACTAAACATCTGTTTATCATATAATACAGAATTAAAAGACCAATAACTGCCAAAATTGATACCCCCAAAAGATACAGAAAATTTTAAAAAATAGAATAATGACTTTTAAAAGCATGAAGTGATCATCATTTCTCCACTCTCCTTCTGCACTCCAAATCCCCAAGTTTAAATGTCCGCCAGGTACATTTTCCCCCACTTCAAGGGAAAAAATGACATTCACAAATGGGTTGTTCATAAAACTAGGAAAAAAGGAAAATTTTCAACTTTTTGAATGAAATTAATACAGCATTGATATTTAAATAAGATAATGCAAATCAAAGGGATAGACAAACTCATTTCACTTTTGAGCATAGATGCAAAAATATTAAAAAATACACTTGCTGTTGTTCATTTTAAACAAAATGTAATTTCATATCTATATAGATTTATTGCAGGAATGTAAAATCAAATAAATAATTATAAGCTTGTCATTTTACCTCATGAAATTAACAGGTTAAGGCAAAAAAACAACATTGCTGCGCAGAGAGCAAAATGCAATGGACAAAGTTCAAAATACATTCACACATTTTAAACAGATATACATATACATACACGTATACCTTTATGAATCTCCTTAATCGGGTAAGTACAATCCATAAAAACCTTAGAGAATAAACATCACTTTTAGTACAGAAGTAGAAATTTTAAATATTTCACCTAAAGTAAGGAACAAGAGATGCCTCTAATGACATAATATAATTACAAAAATTGGAAGAGAAGAAATAAAATTATGATATATATAGATGATATTATTGCTGACAAGAAGTTGAACCTGGCAAGATATTAGAGCTAATAAAAAGTCCAGTAAGACTGGTAGGTGATAAAATAACATAAATTCTTGTAAGTTGTTTTAACTCTTTGAATAAGAAGAAAAACTATATAGAAAATCATATATAATATCTATAACCAAATGTGCAATATATTATTTAGGAACAAAGCTAACAATAAGAGAAAAAGAAGACAAGACTTTAATGTAGAAGATTTTAAATGTATTAACATAAGTGAAAGCTTGAATCATTATTATATTTGTACATAAAAGGTTTATTGTAAAGATGTCAATTCTATCTCAAATGAATTTATGCATTTAATGCTATTCTAATGAAATGTCTACTGAGTGTATTGTAGATTTTAAAAACTTAATTATAAAATGCATAAAATAATTGAACATGCAAAGATAAAAGAATTACTTTATACTGATTCTACCATATAATTAGACATATTCTGAAACCATAGCAATTTAAACAATATATTTTTGGCACAGAAATTTTTAAAAAGACAATAGTAATCCACCTAAAATACGTGTGTATGTGAATGCAAAATTATTATTATATTATTATAAATATTGCATCGAAATTAGTGAGGAGGGCGGCTGCTCTGTGCGGTGTGCCGCGTGAGGCAGAAGGCACTTTGCTTTCTACTTTAAATAAAATGAAACAAAGTGTCATATGTGAATCTACCTCTATCCCTCATGTAAAGCAATCTAATTAAAAGACAAATATTGGCAGAAAGTGTTTAAAACAATCAAAACTCACGATCCACGTAGACACTGTCTACAAAGATACCCTTTAGGGTCAAAAATGTAAATAGATTGAAAGTGGATCAAAACGTATCAGAAAAAACATATTATGGAAATAGAAAATACAGTTAAGCAACAGTAGCTTCATCAACTTCAGACAGAATGGACTTTAAAATAAACAACACATTACCAAAGACAAAAGAGAATATTCAATAGAGGTAAAAGAGTATATTAATCAGGAATATATATATATATTATATATAGACAGGTAATATCTATCTATATATATATGAACCTAAAAACAAAACCTCAAAATCATGAAACAAAAACCAATATCGAGTAAGAAGTAGACAACTCAACAATAAGAGTTATAGACTTTAATACCACACTTTCTACAACAGATGAAACAAGTAGGCAGAATATGAAAAATCAAATACAGGAGATGAAAAACTCTATAAATCAAATAAATTCAATGAACATCTAGAAAACTCTTCATCCAAATACATCAGAATATACCTTCTGTTCAGTGCACATTAAACTGTCTCAAGGATGTACCATATATTAGCCTATAGGAGAAATGATAAATTTAAACATAAAATTATACAAAATATATTATTTTACTGCAGTGGAGTACAATAGAAAAAGCAACCCACTGGAATAAAATTTGAGAAAGTAAAATGTAAATAGGAATTGCTATACTCCTGAATAGCTAACGAGTCGAAGAACAGATTAGATGGAAAATTAGAAAATGCTAACAAGATGAATTGATAAAGAAAATACAAAATACCAAGCTATGCCATAAACCCAGAGCAGTGCCTAGCTAGTAATTTATAGCTCTAAAGTATCTATATTAAAAAATGAGAAAGATTTTAATTAATAACTCAAACTACTACTATAGAAGAAAAAAGAAGGGAAAATTCAAGTTAAAGCAAAAAACAAGAGAAAGAAAGAAATAGAAAAAGAATAAAAATCAGAGCAGAAATTGGTAAAATATAAATGGAAAAACAAGAAGCCAAGATATGGGTTCTTTGAAAATTAAATAATATTGATAAACTTCTAGCCAGACTGACAAAGAAAAAAGTGTTCAAATATTCAAATTACTAGAATCAGAAACAAGAGAGGACACTGCTAACAACCACACAGAAAAAAAAAAATAGGGATTTTTAAGAAATACTATGAAAAATTTTATGCTGCTAAATTAGAAGAAATGCACATATTTCTAGAAAAAAGACAAACTACAGAAACTGATTCATAGACAAACAGCCACTCTCAATAGACTAATAATGAGTGAAGATGTTAAATTAGTGTTCTAAAGATATCCACAAGGAAAGTGCAGAGGCAGACAACTTCACTTGTTCTTTCTGCCACACATTGAAAGAATCAATACCAATCTTTTGCAACTCTTCCAGAAAATAAAAAAGAAGCTTCCAACTCAATATGTCCTGATACCAAAACCACAAAAACACATTATGAGAAAAGAAAATTAAGTCCAACGTCCCTTATAAATATAGACTATAGAAATCTTCAACAAAATCCTCGCAATACAAATAAATAAATAAATAAATAAATAAATAAATAAATAAATAAATAGAATTATATATTCTAACCAAGTGGGATGTATCTCAGAATACAAGGGTGTCATAACATCTGAAAATTTTTATATCAAAAAATAAGCAAAAGCATATGATTAGTCCAATAGATGCAGAGAATACACAGATGGAACATAATGCAAATTTATGATCAAAACACTAAAAACACTGGACATAGAAGGGCACTTTCTTCAGACTAATAATATGAATCTATGATGAACTCACAGAAGATATGACACTTTGTAGTGAGTCTCCATGTTCCCTGCAGAACACCTGAAATAAGACACGGTTCTTGCCATTTCAACTCAACATTGTACTAGAGGCTCCAGCCAGGGCAGATATCGGAAGTAAAATCATCAATAGGTATCTGAATTGTAAAATAAAGATATAACACTATGTATCACCATTTGCAGATCACATGATAACATACACAGAAAATCCTATGCAGTCCTCTAAAACATAAGTACACTAAGAAATGAGTTTAAGGTTGCCAGACACAAGACCACTACATGTAAGCCAACAGTACTGTATATGCTGGCAAAAATCAAAATGATATTAAGAAAATCCAAAAATTCAAAATGATATTAATACTTTCATCCCCAATTGTATCAAAAAAGAATAAAATCCTAAGAATAAATTTAAGAAAAAGTGCAAGACTTATTCATTGAAAACTTATAATATGTTGAAAAATATTTTATATACCTAAATGACTGAGGGAACATCTTATGTATTAGAAGACTTAATATTGTTAAGATGGAAATACTCCCCACATAGATCTATAAATTCTACACAATTCCCCTGTTCTGTTGTAGAAATTGCAAGTCTGATTTCAAACTTTATTTGGAGTTTCAAAGGACCTTTAGTAACCAAACAACCTGAAGAAAGTTTTATAACTCATACTTTCCAATTTAAAAATTACCACAAAACAACAGGTAGCAAGACGTTATAGTTCTGCCAACAGGATTAACACGTAAATTAGTGGAATAAAATTGAGAATGAAGAAAAAACAGCCATCAGTGGATGTTTTGGGCAAGAATGTCAAGACTGTTTAATGGGGGAAAATATGGTCTCATCGACAAATAATGCTGGGGCAACTTGATATCCACAGACAAGAGAACGGAGTCCAACACTTACCTTCCACCATATGCGAAAGTATGACTTCAAAACTGACCAATGAGCTGAAGGTAACGCAAAATCTCAAATGCTTAAAAAGGAACATAGGGATAAATATGCATAACCTCACATTTGGCAATCGGTTCTTAGAGGTCATACCAAAAAAAACAGCAACAAGGAAGGAAGATTGGAAGGAAGGGAGGGAGGGAGGGAGAGAGAAAGGGATGGAGAAGGGAAGGAGGGAAATTACTTTGAGGTACAGCTTTGTGTGTCAATTACATAACTGTTCTTGTTGAAACATAAACAAATTCCATCAAAAGATAAATAACTGACAAAAACAAGAAGTTTGTCATCCTTTCTACTGACACACGATAGACCATGTGCTAGGTAATAGTATATGTGCAGATGTATGTCTTACAAATTGTTAGGGTAAGTAAGAAGACAACTATATTTTAAAAATATGGACAAGGAAGATGAGAAGGCAATTTGATAATGGTGAAACCCAAATGGCTAAGAATAGGAAATGATGTTCTAACTGACTAGTTAAGAGGATACTTACCTAGCAGTAACAATAAGCAATCACTATACAAGAAATCTAATTGGTAAAAATAGTACAAATATAAAAGCTGATGATGTGTGAGGCCCTTGCCTACTGTTAATAGGAGCAACAGACATCATTTCAGTCATATTTAGAAGTATTTATTTAAATTAAGATATACATCATCTTACATCACTCAACTTTTGGGTATTATACCCTCATAAAATTCCTCATTTTTAGTGGGGAGATATCTTGGTAGTTACTCATCTTAGCCTGATTCTTAATGAGTAGAAAATAACTTAAGTGGGAAGAATATTTTTAAACTATCACATGCAAATGATAGCATACCATGCATTACCTAAGGAAAGAACTAGGTTTAAAGATACATGAATGGATCTCAAAAACATTTGAAAAGAACAAAATCAGAATTGCAGGACTTCTAGACTATATCAGTAAAACCATGCCCTCCCACAAAAAAACAATATTCAATATAGTTAAAAAATACATAAGTGTAGGGATTGGGGATTCAGGTCGGTGGTAGATCACTTGCCTAGCAGGTGCAAAGCCCTGAGTTTGATCCCCAGCACCCCCCCAAAATGTAAATAATTACCAAAGAAATCCCATAAATGTAAATAATTACCAAAGAAAATGAAATGCAAAGAAAAGCACATCTTAAATAAAAGTAGGGAAAAAAGGAGTAAAATCAGGAGCACTGTAGAATTTGGAAGAAGAGTTGTAAGGAAACTAATTTTTAAAATAAAATAAAAGCAACCAAATCAAAAAGAGCATGGGCTTAGGTTAATGGTTGTAATAAAATGTAATCATAGACCAAATCGATCAACTATGAACCAGAAATTCAAATTTCATAAATAAACTTACTGAAAAAGTTAAAACATACAGTTACTTTTTTTAACCCAGAAAGCAGTATTAGTTTGTTACATTATTGCTATGCCAAAGACATAATCAATATGAAGATGGTGGATAAGTCAATATAAGACATAACAATATGATCAAAAGATGCCAATTTACTTTAAAAAGAGCATACTAAATTTATCCAACTCTTTTATTTTTATGTTTTGCAGTGCTAGACCTCAAATCTATGAGCTTGAATACAGTAGGGAACCCCTGAATGACACCTCCAGCCCCTTTCAAACTTATTTAGGTGCTAGCACCTTGGAATGCCACACCATTTCTTAAAAAGCATTAGTAATATATTACTAGTAATATATTAAATAGTAATATATTAAATTCCACCATATAATTTAGATTGTACTTCTGGGAGGAAATATAAAAACAACTGACCTAGAAACCACTACTTGACCATTTTTTTTTTATTATTTTCATTACTATGTTGCACTAGATGATTATTTGTTTATAAATTGGAATGAGTACTAATGTAATATAAGAAAGTTAAAATCTAGAAAACATCCTTTAAGTCAATCAAATCTCTAAATGTGGGAAAAGATAACTTTATTCCATTTGTTGCAGAAGTATTCCTCTATCTAGCATCTAGAACACCCATGTTTTGCAGACACATAATTGAGGAAGTTTTTAAAATAACTACAGAAAGAATTTCTAGACCAGATCCAAATTCGTGAAGCACAGTATATTACTCGAAGGAGGAAATCTATCTCCCACATTTGTATCAGACGGCGAAACCTTAACAAAGGGTCAGTTCTTATTTAAGATCACACAGATACTCCACAGATAAAAATCCTAAGAAAAATGTAATTATTTTTGGAGAGAAAAAAGAATGTCTACACCTTAGGACTGGGGCAATGAGAAAGTAGTGGTTGATGCATTTGCACCTCAAGGGAAATATTCTCTTCTTCTCCAGCACCCCAAGCGCTCCCTCCTTCCATCACTCCTTCCATGATTAAACACATCTGTGTTTCAACAGTTTTTCCTCACCTCAGATTATTTGCTACACAATTCTTGACCCTGGAATGACACAGTACTATTATCAGGAGTGTAATACACCTGAAAATTTAAATGCAGTCAATGGAACAGAACTACTGACTGAGTATAAGGACACAAAACCAAATTGAGAACGTTTTTGCACGCTAAGACACCCTTGTCACCCCGTGACATTCACATGATGTCACGGAGAGAGTTGATGGAAGTAAGTCTTGCTGCTTCGGGCGTGTGTTTGCCCAAATTCAAACCCACTATTGACCTTTTGAGGAAGGACTAGAGAAGGGTCAGAGTAGAGGAAATCTTTTGTATGTGCAATATCTAATGAACTAAAAGAAAAGGAAAAGAGATGTCAGTGCAATAGAGGGAGTCCAGGCAGAGCTGGTCCCAGAGAGGAAAGCAGCAGTCTGGAGGAAGTGCTCACAACACCTACTGATGAGATGTCAAGATGAACGTGGACTAAAACGTTCTCTGCAAGACTTAGTGACACGGAGTCACTCTAGTGCTTGGGATTTCATAAGAGACACAGGAGGTGAGAAAACAGAAGGTAAAGAAACAGAGATAACAAATACAGAAGCTGGGTGGTAAGGGGGAAGAAAACGCTAATTAGCTCTGTGTTTAGAGAAAGAAAATAGCTCAAAAGAGAAAGTTGTTTTACAATTTTAAAAAAAAGTTATGATTTAAGCTTTTAAAGTCATAATGATGTGATAATTTCAGAAGATGTTTATTATACAGGAGAATTTTAGACTGTTGAATACTTTAGAACTCCTGGAAGAAGAGAGAGGAGATAAAGCTCAAAGCAATGGAGAAAAGATTAACCTCAAGTAGGAGGATTACCGGTTGTTTATATCTAATAGTGACTTATAATAATTTTGCCAGTTTAATGCATACATTATTTCTATTGCCAATCATCAACAGAGGTCTACCAAAATAAAATATGATTCTGTTTCACAGATGATAAAACCAAAGCCAGTACAATTAACACACTGACTCAGGTAACAGGAAAATGAAATGAGCCAGTGTCTATCTGATTGAAAACCTAACATAATTTCTCTATACCAGAAATTGGAAATTTTTTCTGTAAAGGATCAGATGATGAACATTTTAGGCTTTCTGAGACATAAGGTCCTGTTCCAACTGTTCAATTTTGCTACTATTTGCGCATATAATAATACACTAGTAAACTAGCTGTGTTGCTGTTAAAGTCTAGAATAGACACTGAAATCTGAATTTCACATAATTTTTATGTCATGAAATCTTATTTTTCTTTTGATTTTTTTAAACCAAACCCATCTAAGCATGTAAAAATCATTCCCAGCTCCTCACCCACATAAAAACAGCCAGCGGAACACACTGACCCATAGGCCACAGTTTGCCGTGCCTAAACTGGACACCTCTCACCCAGAACAAGTCTGCCACTCACCGGAGCTACCTAGAGTGTCAGTTTTCATATTGTTTCTTTCCTGGTTTAGCAAAGTCTCCTTGGAGCCTAATACCCTACATGTTTCTCAGTCATACCTGTATTCCTCCCCTTCGCATGTTGGCACTAACATTTTTGTCCTCTTGAATCACTCTCATCCTCTCTGCTTCCCCTATGTTGCTTTCTCTCGCCACACCCCACCATCCTCAGTGGCTCCACCTTGCTGCGTACCATGGTGGCATCCAACTGGGCGAAGGTGTCTCTGCTCAAGTGCTGCTCTTCTTGTCTTGGTCTTGCTAGGCAAGCAACTTTTTTCACTTATTAAGATAACTTTCCTTTGAGCCTTCCTAACTCCAAAGAACGTGAAAATATGTAATTATATAACGTCTATCTCAACTCAGCAAGTTTTCTGATCTTAGGAGTTCAGGTGTCCTGTTGCTGGTAGAGGGAAGGAGCGTCCTCCAGTGCCAGCGCCTTGTGGGGCCTCTACAGACAGGGCTGCTCCTGGGAGGCAACGCTTCATCTCAAGCAAATGATTGAAGTGATCTCCATGGTATACCACAACTCTCCTTTGACATTTGGGTATAAGTATTACAAGGCATACATGAAATAAACTAGATTATTTCTGACAAATGACTGAATTCTGGATTCGCTTTCATACAGAAGGAACTGGACTTTAGAGAAGCTTTTGTTCATGAATTACAAGCTGAGTGCATTCTCCCATCTCCTGGGCTCCTGCCCTGAATTGAGATTGTCTCTGAATAAACTCTTATTATCTTTCTACTAAGCTTTAGCCTCATTAATAATCCACTAGTTTATGCAGCCCTTTAAATCCTGAAGGCTTTGATTCCTTGAAAATGCACACTGAGTATCTTAAGTATAACATCTGCAGAAGTAGATCATGTGAAGATAAGAAAAACAACTACTGAACCAACTTTGCTCCATTGCATAAAGAACTTGTAAATGCATCATGTTTCAGAAAAAGTCTATTACAGTGATTTAAGTAGTCAAATGTCTTTGAAAAACAATCTTATTTCAGTCTTGTATATAAGTTTTGAGGAACTGATGGTGAGAATGATAAAGAAAAAAAAGAGAAAGATGAGTGACTAAAGGAGAGAGGAGACTTGACAGTGAGAATGGTTCTGTTCACATACGCTATGGGAAAATTATGATGCCCTAAGAGCCTTCAAACTTTATTTTTTAGCCTTCAAACTTTTGAAGTTGGCATTTGAGAATTTTATTATCATTCTAGTAATGATAAAAGATACTCATTTCATTGTATTGCATGATTTATAATCATTTGAATATATTTTGATGAGTATCTACAGAGTTATCACTATCAAATCAATCGGTCAAAGAGATTTGATTTATGTGATAAAAGGTCTGATTTCCTACTTTAAATTAAATAAATTCATTAAGGTGCATCCCATCCCTATGAGTTTGAATTCTAAGATGCTGACTGACTGTCATGGCAGAACATCTTGCCCTCTGAGCTTCCTGATTAAAATAAAACCCTCCTCAGGAAGAAAGCATCCCTTTGTCTGCCTTCCCAGGAGGTTTTCACATACTCCTCCTAGTGCTATCCTGAATCCCAGAGAGCTGAGAGAGCCATTTCTTTTTTTCCCGAGTTCCTTGCAAAGTACTAAAAGAGCAGTTATGACAAAGGAAAAGAGAAAAGGCAGAAGGATTCTTGAGCCATAATAATCATAGGGACAAGCTCAGAGGGAGGCGAAAAATCTAGGAATTTACTTAGCTATTGATGCTTTCTGAAATATATCCACAGAGCTATGTGTACCCATTTTAACGCCAGAGATGATAAGTCTCTAAGGCAGACAGGAAGAAATAACAGAAAGGCAAGATAAGAGGCAAAATGCCAACCACCAGAGAAAACCACGAAGTCTCTGCAAATGTCACGTAAAAGCCCTAAGGTGATGTGCAGTAACCCCATGTAGTAATAGACACAGCAGGTAGAATTTACAGTGAAATAAGAAACAACTCCCAAGAAGGTGATGAAAATGACTGGCCAAGCAATGGTTGGGGAAGTGAGGCAAAAACAGTAGAGAAGAGGACAGGACCTTAAGGAAAAAAAAAAAAAAAAAAGAGAGAGAGAGAGATAATATTCCTCGCTGATTTAGACACAACACTGCCATGAGCCCTAGTAACACCAGAGTCTAAACCTAAAACATACATCAACAATGATGGATGTTTTGCCCATAGTCTCAATCAATCTCTTTATATGGACTACCTAAGAAACGTTTGACATGCGTTGTCTTAGTTACTCTTCTCATTGCTGAGACAAAATACCCAACAAGCAAAGTTAAAGGAGGAAAGGTTTATATCAGCTCACAGTTTGTAGAGGTTTCAGTCCACAGTTCACTGGCTCCTAGGCAGGATAGCATGGCAGAGGGGCATCACAGAGGATAAACAGTTAATGGAATAGCAGGCAGAAGGCAGCAAGCAGCAAGCAGCAGCCTCCCTTTCCCTTTTATTTCACACAAGCTAGAAGCCTTTTGAGTGGTGCCAATCAAACCCTGGCCGGGGCTTCTATTTTCAGTAGGTCCATTCAGCCACACCCAGAACTGTGCTAATTCCAATCAGTGGATTAATTTAGTACTGAACACCCTTAATCCAAGCATCACCTACCGTAGGTCTAAACAGCTCTGAAAAGCTCTACCTTTGAGTGTATGAGACTTTGGGGGGGACATCTAACTGCAAGACAAAATATGTGTTTTATAGCATTTTGTCAAAGTCTTCATTATAGGATTGCTTGTGTTTCAGATATGCTCAGCAATCCAAAGAAAGTTCAATAGACCACCTGGCAAAACTTTGTAAAGTTAATTAATGAGGCAAAATATTGAAAAATCAGTCAAATGGCAATGTTGTATCTATGATTCATTGAAATCTTGAGACAGATGGTGACGTTCATGTTGTCTTACATATCAGTTTAACAAAATTATACTAAATGCCCACCGTGTGCAAAGCACACCTGATAATAAAGAGGGCAGGTAAGTAAATTCAGAAAATGTAATTCGGAAAATGTCTGTCTTTGCAAAATAAGTGTTATGAGCATAGAGAGTCCACAAGAGTCATCCTGTTGTCACACCCATTAAATCTTCCATGGCTGCTTGGCATTTTCTCACATCTGTGCTTTCCACCATTTCCTCACCTGCATATTTTACCGGGTCTTTGAATTTCTTTCCCTGGGGGGTGAACTTGTGTGCATGCTGCTCAGTACACATTCGCATGCAGCCACAATAGCTCTGGGCATGATTGTGGTCTCATTCATTGCATTGCAGCATTCTTGTCTGTCCTCATTTCTCACTAGTCCATGAAGAATGGCATGTCTTACTCTTCTTCATAAACTAACGCTTGACACTGTCTGGCACAAATAGATGTAGCCCAGCCAACCCAACCTTCCAAGTCAATTTTAAGGGATTCCCCATCCATGAAATGTGCCTGGATGCCCTTTGACCTTGAAGGCTCTGTTTCTTTTCTGGAGTTATGCAGCTTTTCGTGTGCGTCTAAGAGTTCTTTTCCAACACTGTGTACATTGCAGTTACTTGTGTACTCTCTAGGAATACAACAAGACTCAGGGCTACTTGGAAAAAGGAAATATGCTTTGCTTTCCTCTGTATCCTCCATGGAATCCGTCAGAAAGGACACCAGACTTGCTGCTTACGTGGCCCAAGAAGATGAAGCAAAGCAGCCCTTCCCACTACCCCACATTTGTCTGTACTGCTCTGTCCGGTGGTCACTAGGTTCTGCCTCTTGAACTTCCATTCTGACCCTTCACCTCTGTCCAGGTTCATTCTTGTCTGGGGGCTTTTCAGCTATTTCTACTTCTGCCTGGACTGTTGGCTCCTTGCTCTTCAAAGTTCAATTTTTGACCCCTTCAGAGCTAACGTCAAATATCACTTCTTATACTCACCCTTACCATGCTAGTGTATTCCACCTCAATTTTCCTTCCAAGTCCATCACTTCATTTATCCCACTCAGTTATTTTTATTTACTTACTGCCTACACACTCCCCCCAAACACTCACACATCTACCTACATAGACATGGACTCACCCAAATGCACCCACACACTAGAATCTGGAGTCAGTCATCAGGGTCCTGGTTCTCCTGCTGTCACATTTTGCCCCACTACAGTGGCTAACACAAGGTACATGCATAATAAATATCAAGAAATTAATAAATTATTTTACACACTAGGTAATTCAATAATGATGGATAGAATAAAAATAGGAGCAAACAAAATGATGAATCTTTGTGTCCCAATTTTTTTATTATTTCAAAAGTATAGCAAAGCATTTTCCGAAGAAATTCTATTGCTGACACATACGTTGAGCATTTTTCAAAACCTAAATTCACCAGGTTTTAAGACTTTTGAAGAACAGGAAGCTCCTCAGAAAATGAGTTCTGAAGAAAGCTCAATTCAAAAGTACTTTAAAAGCAACAGTCACATTAGGCTACTTTCGAAACCAGTACAAGGTGTGAACAAAAGTTACGCTGAGTTTTACATTTTTAAAAATTATTACTCAAAGACACAGTCTCATTACATCCCTCAAAATACACTCCCCTATTTCAAGCGCACTTATCCCATTGCTGTTGCCACTCCTGAGGCAGTTCTAGAAGTCCTCTTTTGTGAGTGTCTTTTGGCGCAGTGTTGTGGGTGCCTTAATGGCTGACTCATTAATTCAAAACATTTACCTTTCATAATCATTCTGACTTTGAGGAGGAGCCAGAGGTCACACAGCACCGGAGTCAGTGAATAAGGTGGACGGGACTACACCGTAATATTTCTACGAGGCTGCCTTTCCATTGGATAGCAGCAGCATTCAGTGTATTTTTTTTTATTTTTACCAAGAACATGTATCGGTACATTGCATACATAATGATCCTAATCAACATGGTTATTTTGTACCTGTACATGATGTATCTTGGCTTTCCCCACTCTTCCCCTCCCCTCCCTTCCTTTCCCCTACCCTTCCCTATTTGCAACAGGTTTATTTATATTTTTCTATTTTTTTCCCTTTCTTCTTACTTTTAACCTTCCTTCTTTTTCCCCCTTTTCCCTATCTAGTTCTCCTCTCTTTTGAACATTATCTTTTTTCTTGGGTAATATCTATTATACCCCTTTGTCCTTATTTACCCTTATGGTTTCTCATATCAGAGAAATAATTCGATGTGTACTGACAAGTGTCTGATTTATCTCACTTAAAAGTACGTTCTCTCACTTCTTAGAGACTTATGAAAGAAGACTTCTAGAACTGCTTCAGAAAGTGGTAAGAATAGTGAGATAAATGTGTTAGAAGAAAGAGGAGTAGTTTGAAGATGTTTAATGGCAATATGTCTTTTCCTGTAACAAAAATTTAAAATTTAAATATTCACCATATATTTTGATCACATATTATAGCACATTATTCAATAAAACCCCAAAACTTACTAAATAAAATATCAATGGGTCGCAACAATATCTAGGTACTTTTGAAAGATGCATATCTGTGGCTTAACAACTGAACGAGGATGCATTTTCCCACAGAAGGTTGTGGGTAATCAAACCTGACAACAGGCACTTGTGAAGCCCTGATTATGGGCCAGGCCCTGACTAAGCTAAAATGGTCTGTAGACATAGAAGAAAGGTGAACAGTCAGAAAATGAAAGAACCGTGAAGCATGGAGCAGGATTGGTTAGGGCAATGTCACCAAGGAGACAGCTGTATACACATAATGACCCACTTTGGGAGAGATAATGGGTAACAGTGCGAGTGGGAAGAATGCAGAGGGAGTACTGCTTGGAAAGGAGACTTAGTGGAGTCAGAGGGAACTCAGGCCAAACTAAATCTGTAGCAACAAGCAATAAGAAAACATTTAAGACAATCAGCCATTATTTATACTCAAGCACGGTTATCAGGCAAGAATGAATGCCCAAGATTTTGATTTAATATTGAGAAAAACAATTGGGTCAAGTCCAGCCTAATTAGGCCTGCGGGGTGTGGTGCAGCGGTAGAGCACTCGTCCGACATGCACAGTGTCCCAGGTACGATCCTCAGTACCACACACAGGCATATACATACACACAAAAAAAGAAAAAGAAAAAAGGAAACAACGACAAAAACACAAATCAACTTAATTGATTAGAACTTTTAGTTTAGACTCGAGTCCTCGAACTAAAGTTATGTAATAAACTTTTAAATTTGGAATAATTTTAGACTTAGGAAAGATGGTACAGAAGTTTTCCTAAGCAGCCTTCACCAAGTTTCCGGCCATGTTATACCTTACACAGCCACGGTTTTGCTGGAACTCAGATACCCCAAAATATGGTGCCTTGGCATGCTGAGTACTTTGAACTGAAGTACATTTAAGGGCCGGCAATTTTTCTGATCTTCTCCTGCCTTCCCGTCTCGTGCCCCTCCGCCTGTCACTGAAGAGATTGGCAGAAATCAGAATTCCTCTCCGCCAAGATATGTTAGAGAAACTAAAACCCTTTTTTCACAAAGCAAACAGTAAAACATAGAAAGTTCTGGCTCTGACCTTGCCCCTTTCATCTTGCAGGCAGTCATGTGAATGCATCTTGCCCCAGGCCCAAAGGAAAAGAATATGACATGGAGAGACTAAGGCAATCTTAACAGACTAGACTAGCTGAGCCCCCTCAGTCCATTACCTTACATCAGACCTTTTGTCCAATCACATTTCCATCCAGATGTACATTTGTCATCAAACCTGTTCATAAAAGTACTTCTCCATAGGTCTTTCGGTCTTCGTTTGTCAAGTCTCTTTTGTCACATAAAAATTGTTTAAAGAATCGTATAATGCTTTCTCTTGTTAATTCATCTTCTGTTATAGAGTGCTGCCATGAACCTCATGATGGGTGAGGAAAAGTATCACACATTTCTACACTTACAGTATATTTGTGAAAACTAAGAAACCAATATTAGCAAATTACTATTAATGGAACTTCAGATTATATTCAGATTTCACCAGTTTTTCCACTAAGACCCTTTATGTGTTCCATAACCAAATCCAAGATACCACAGTGCATTTAAATCCAACATGGTGTTTTAAATCATAACCTTATTGTTAATGAAGTGCAGATTCATTATAGTTGTAAATATAAATGCTGAAAAGATGGATGTCATAGCACAATGAATAGCCACTTACTGACACTGATGTTTAATGAAAGATTGCTGTTATTAAAATCTATTTCCTAGTAAAACTTTAGTGAAAAATTATACTTTGATAATTAAATTACATTAGTTTTTTACTTCCATTATAATTCCAAAATATTCTTTTTGCTAAGTGATCTTTGATCGACAGTGATTTTTAATATGCAGGTTACTTTCTCTCATTTCACACCCTTGAATAACTAATGAACTTTCAACATAGCCTTCCTTTCATTAACATGTTGATGTGGCTTCCAGTTTTTGCAATATTTTCTTAATCTGTCACTTTCAGAAACAGATCATTGTTTAGGAGATTTTCTAAGAACACATTGACAGAGGAAGCATACAGCTCTTGTTTTTACATAAAGACAGTCATACTTCATAGAATCCTTTCAACCTGTAGAGTAAACTTACGTCCATGATTTGAGCAAGTCACTTGAGCTCCTCACAATTTGTCCCTGAGGAGAGAAGGGAGCACTCCAGAACAACGTTGTCTCAACCGGGTCATGAGGGACAGTGGGGGGTGGCAGCAGAGAAGAAATGACACAAGCCAGTAACGTGCATATAACAGCCTATTTAAGTACATTCTACCAAGTGTGATAGCTCCTTTACTCCTTCGCTGTATTTCCTTCTTTTTCTTTCCTGTTTTTAATAGAAGTAGGATGTAATACATTAAGTTTACCTCACTGTCCTCCTGTCTCTTCTCTGGCACAAAGAGTGTCCTATGGAAACAAATATTTCAAGTTTTGTTTTTGGTATTATATTTCCCATTTGATACTTTTATAAAATAGATAATTAAGACATATTACGTGCACACACACACACACACACATCAGCTGGCTCAAATGGCAGCTTTAACCCAGATGAAAGAACATATGTCTGTAGGCTGCTTATTTGCAACATGCTAGTGCAGCTCCCTCCTCCCCCAGCCGTCTCTTCCCTGGACATGCTAAGAATAACAACACACACCAGTGAGGAGCCGGGACTAGGCAAACGTGGCTTCACCTACCAACTGCCCTCCTCATGCTGCCTAGACGGGAGGGCACCCTTCAGGCATTCGGGGTTGTGCTTTGGTCTGCTTTCCAGAGAACGCCCTGTCTGTTCTCAGTCCTAGTTCTCTATCCCGGCCTCGGGTGTCAGTGGAGGTCGATGAGTGGTAGTGGATTTTCTAAACACAGAAAAAATAATAAATAAACCTGTCAGGAGAAAAAAAGTACAATCTATTAGAGGTTTTGATCATCCTATTTGTCACAGAAAAATAACAGATGCATTAGTGCACACAGTGCTTATAATTCAGAGATCATCTTTACCCCAAATGACAAATGATGTTACTATAATTCACCATTTGTCTTTTCTCACGTAGTTAAAAAACCATAATTACAAAAATCATGACAACTTGCCAATTAAACAGATTCTCACCCACAGATAAACTACGCATCTTTGCATTTTGCAAATTAAGTTGGGGCGGGTAGGGGAGAGGAGGAGAGGAGCATTACAGTGATTTATTAGGAAGCCTGAGTAGGTAGACATTACAGGTAAAACAATTCCACCTCCTTTCTAAGGCATCTGAACCACCTGGAAAATACTCCAGTTATAAAAGCAAAAATCTTTCTGTTTTCTCCCTCACTACGGTCTCACTTGTGCAGTTAATCCAGGCTCATTTTTCCTTCACCTTTCTGTGCTGGTGGACAAGCGATCTAATGTAAGTGAACAAAATAGATTGACCTTACTCTATGCAGAGAGAAAAAATGAATTTAAATGTGTACAGAACCACCAGGCACATCATTTTGAAAATAGGGACTGAGCTATACCATTTCTTCCTGGAAAAAACGGTGCAGAGAGAGAAGAAAGGCTCCATGATTTGACATCAGATGGCCAATTTGGGGCATGAAAAGAGCTGGCAGAAGAGCTGGTGGGGGCCAGCTGCCTTCCAGGCCCAGTAAGAATAAAGAGACAGACAGCAAGTTCAGTGACGATTCAAGTCCCCATGACCTTGGGACCCAAGAGGATGAGTAGATGGAACCTCTGAGTAGATGGAATTCAACTTTGCTCATGTGTTTATAAGACGCTACGAAGTCTTATTTGGAAAGAGAAGCTGCCATTTGCTTGCCAGAAGACTATGACCCACCCCACTTTATTTGAAAGAAACCTCATCTTTCGGCTGTATAATTTAGAACAAAGAGGCACTCTTTGTCCCATCTCTTAAGAAGCAAGGAGTGGAGAAATCCCAGTGTACATACTATGTTTGTCTCATAAGATAAACTATGGTGTTCATTAAGCCAAGGCCGTAGTGGAGAGTGTAGTTAGGTGCACAGGTCAGGAGGACGGAAGGTAGCAATCGTATTCCAGTTCCCCCACATCTTTGCTGCTGTCACACAGCAATTCACTGAAACTCCTCTGCTTCCACTTTCTCATTTTAAACTGAAGCAAATCATAGTGCCTAATTCACAGGGCTATTGTGAGGGGTCATGGCTTGAGTCCCACACCCATAGTACACTCAGTAAGTGTTAGATGTGTTTGCTGGGTTGAGGGGGATACTCTTTCTCTCTTTGTATTCAGAGGGAAGAATGCAAACACCTGTGTGCATTGGAGATGGGTCTGATTTGCAGAGACCATCACAATGTGGGAGATAGCAAAAATGTGTCCTTGCCGTCTGTTGGAATGTGAGATGTGCCAGCGATGATTATTGAAAAGAGCTAATTAATTTGAGAATGGATAAAACCCAAAAAGCAGAGTCTTCATTTGCAAACAAAATTGTGTCACAGCTAAAGGTTAGACAAAAAAAAAGCCTAAATCGCTTTAAACTCGTTTTTGTATTTTGTGATCATAGAATCATCATCCAATGCAAAAAAAAAAAAAAAAAAAAAAAAACACCTACTCCTTCAACACTGATAAAACTGGAAATGATAATTTAAGCAGAGAATACCAGAATCCAAGACTGTAGAATTCCCATTTGTACTACCTATATCTCTCTTCACAGAGTTGCTTGTATTTCCCTCAGGATGGAAGACAATGTAGATTTAATTTGAAATTTGGGCAGCTTGGCCAAAACATGCACATTTGTTTTCTTTTCATTTGTTCAAATGTATCATCAACACAACCAGAATCCCTCTGTGGTTGGTACTGGACTAGTTAATTAGCAAGCATAAATAAATATGTGAGAGAAAATAAATTTACTGTTTAGAATGCATTTTGCAACTTATGGCAAATATTCAAAGAGAGAACTTTTCTATTCCTAACAAAGGAGAAGCTGATATATGTCCTGGATGGACACATGATCCCAACCTGCTGTACTTCACCAAGTCTTACTTAATGTAAGAAAGAGAGCTAGTAGTTCAACACTTCAGATCATCCCACAGGAAGAGTTCTGGGGCTGGCTAAGTGGTTTAAGGCAGATCTTTCAAGGATGGACATCAGTCTTCATTGTGTCTCATGCGTGAGACCATAGTTATTATGATTTGAGATCGGTCACTCAGTGAGGTGAGATCTTGAGGTGTGCCTGAAGAATGGATTAGAGCAGAGAGGTGAGCTGATAAGCAAACCATTTGCCTGCACAATCTGGTTTGCAGAAATTCCCTGGAGCGGCAGGGAAGTTATTTTCTGGCTTATACCCTTCTCTCTCTGAACAAAAATTTCTTGGAGCAAATAATGAAGTTACACGGACATAAACAGTCTCAGTCCTCCATCCTGAGAGTGGGGTTCTGGGCATACAGGCTGTCTCACTGCCACCTGATACCAAGTCCAGCACGCCTTCCCTCCTGCTGCACTCTGACTTCTCCTGTCATTCCCAAGCTAGAACTCTGCTCCAGACTCAGCACGCAAACCCCATTCCCTCGCCTTCCCTCTCCTTTCCCATTACCTACCTTTCTGGTGAATGCGCAGCGGTGGCAAATGGTTTAAAGCAATAAGTCTTGAAGACCTGTCTACAAGTCATTGCTGACCTGCTTGTGCCGTAATTCCTTGGGGAGTTTTGTTTCCTCCCACAGTCTTCCCTGCCTAACACATTTTCCCTGAGAACGTGCAGAGTCAGGTTTGAAAATCCCTGAAGCCAGGCACAAAAGTGAATATCAGTGTTTGTCAACCGATTCGAGTTCTAGAAGATCCGAAAATCTTACTCTTCTTCCTACGACACCATGAGGAAGGTCAGATGTAAACAGTTGTAATTGAAAGCAATTATACATGGAAATCAAAAGTATTTCACTACTGATCCTCAGTATCAGGTAAAAGATTTAAATATAACTCATGGAGGAGTTTTTCTTCACTAAGAAATTTACCCCCGTCAACTTCTTCACCCTGAAAGTCGAATGAGGGAGAATGTTGAACCACATTGTATCTGACCTTAACATTAGGCCACAGGGCTCCAGCCAAAGCAGAGTGCAAACCACTGGGCTAGAAAGTGGCAGCTGGCAAACTCAGTTTGCGAGGCTGCCTAATTAGCAGCTGCGGGGGATCACATTCGCATTCTAACTGGAAGGATTCTGCCATAATTCGAGGGAGCTACAGGAAAGAGGAATTATAGTCTTTGTGACCACAAGGTAGAGAAGATGATTTTTTTTTTTAATTGGAGGGACTCCGAGACTTCCTCATCCACCGGGGAATGTAATCGCCCCTTCTACCACCACACTTGTCCCTAGTCCCTATTACAACTGATATTTGTCTTATGCTTCTAATTCAGGTAAGATAGGCTGGGTTATACCTCAAGAAAACTCAGCCCTCAAACCTGACAGTGACTTCAGAAATTCATTTCGCCCTCACACTGATGCTGGCCCAGCTTAGCACAGATCGTCACTGAGGGCGCAGAGCAGCGGGGTTCTGGTACTGCACGCATTAACCTGATCGTGGCAGAAGAAGGGCCCATAAAGACTCATACAGCGGCTCTCAAACTTTCATCTAGAAGCAATGCAGATCACTTACATTCAAGTTTCATTTGCCAAAGTTAGTTACAGAGCCAGACAGAACTTGGAAAGAGGAAGGAAGTTCGGCTCGCCCATGTGCCCAGAAAGAACAGAACGAGAGGGCAGTATTGGCCGACAGCGTAACTGATACCGCAACCTCCAACATTAGCTTAGGTTAGAGAAATAGACGTTCTTACACTCGAATTATAGCTCCAACAATAGCAGGCAGCCTGAAAACTACTGAGACAGAAAAGTGCATTACCACTCCAATGGGGTGTGTGGGCGAACTGGATGAAACTGAAGGGGCTAAAGCAGAAAATGCATCAGCCATTTCAATCTGTCCTATCACATAATCAGTGCTCAATCCCTCCCTCATCTCTGAAATGCCCCATACACATTTCAGGCTCTCTGGTTCTCTCTGCTTTTCTCACAGCCCAGTCTACTGACATATTACCAATGGTCAGCACACAGTCACAGCTCAAAAACTACGTGCTAAATGAGTGAATGCTTGTTAAATAACGTGCAAAACTAAACAGTTCTCATCTATGATGTTCTACAAAGTTCCTAAGCCAAGAATGGACACATGCAGCAAGGGTCATAAGTCTTTGACACTTGATTAATTGAATTAAACACAAATAAATAGAATCCAAGTGATGGATATCAGCTGAACTCCTCTTGGTCCCTCACAGAATAGATGTTATTTCTAGCAAGATCACATTGCTTTGCTCCTTCACTCAGCTTTACCACACAGAGTGAGTTGGAGGACTACTGACTATAAATGACATTTGGCTGGGTCCATTTGAGGGTAGTCATTAATATTGCTAACAGGCCCATGTGTTAAACTTGGCCCAACGAGGCCACCAGATGCATCCTCTCAGGCACCCTGGAGGACCTTCTGATAACTCCTCCAGGCCAAACACATTGCATCTGCTTTCCAGGCAGCCTGGCTGCTTGGCTCCAGACAGGGCATCCATGGTAAGAACTCTTTCCTACCCAGACTCCACTTCATGAAAAATGAAAGTAGCTGGGAGGTGAGTCCTGCTGCCAGATCTGGCCCACAGATGGTACGTTTCTTCTGATGACAAGGCAGAGCCAAGTCAAAGATAATCTAGACCTACTTCTGCAGTCCCCAGGAGTTAACTGAATTCAACAAGGATTTATACATGCTCAAGTGCCTACCTTGTGGCTGGCCTTGTGATCAGGAAAATAGGACATCGAAGATCCAGAACAAAGATGAAAGAAGGTGCCTTTTGTCCAATTTGTGATAAAAGACTTAATTGCACAGTGTCTCATCAGAGGAGGAAATAAATTTCTCTCTGTAGCCAAGTATTAAATATCATCTCAGCTTGTTACCAAAGGATTCACTGACACTAGTTTTGTTGCCACTCACATCCTATGAGTAGATAGTAATAGCTCCCTTTTCCAGACAAAGAAAGCACAGCTGGAGGCTATGTGGCTTCTCCGCATTGTCTTACAGTTTATGCAGTCAAGATTTTACACTCTGATTCTGAAGAACATCTTGTTAGGTTCCACATCAGATGATGAGGGCTTCTCGAGTTTAAAAACCACAGACTCAGACTGTGACTCACATATAAGAAATAGCTGTATACCACTCACTTGGCGCCTGACAACTTTCTAAATCCTTTAAAATAAGAGTCCACTCAACGTTCACGACAATTTCATACATTAGATATTAATATATCCTGACTTCACAAATGAGGAAACATGCACAGAGAACCTAAGGAATTAGCCCAGAGTCACATAACTGAGTGGGAGTAGGGATGTGAACCCAGAAGAGCGTAATCTTTCTTCCTGTCTATTTCACTATGGTGACTAGTGCTAACGGTGACCGCTGCCTGGTCCCCAAAAGTGCAGCCAGGTTTTTATCTAAACAGGTTATTGATTGATTTTATCTGGCTTGGCTCAAAGCAGAATTTCCAGCTCCTCAGAGACAAACTTGCCTTGTCTTTGTTCTTGAAACCTAGAAAGGAAAGGCTTGAAAGTTTAGGTGTAGTCAAAGTTTAGGTAAAAAGACAGGGGGAGGGGAAGAGACTTTTTAAAATATCTGCTCAAACTAGAAAGCCAGTAAGAGAAAAAAGAGACCCCACAGGTTAAAGATTCAGCGAGTCTGCTCCTAATTCAGCACCCTGGAAAGATGGCAGGACTTCCTATAGCAAAACACTGTGGCACTAAGGCTACGCGTGAGGGAAAAAGGCACCTAATCTCATTTTTGACAACATCGTACAAGACTGACAACGAAATAGCCATGTTGTCATACTCGAGAAACCATGTGGCCTTGGACAAAGCCATCCATGCTGACCACTGTGGTCAAAGGAGCGGACCCCTGAAGTGCATAATCAGCAACGTATTGACCCTTAGAGATTCTAGTGACTCTCGAAAGGGAAAGAATTCTGCAAAACAAGAGGTGTTCAATGTCTCATTTACTTTGACAAATAGGGGTTAGAATCAGGGTTTAGTTTCATTTGGAACAAATGAAGAAAGTTAAAAATCTTGGCTATGAATAAATTAAAACCCTTTCCATCTGTTTGTATAAAATTTTATAGATAATTTATATTAAAAATATGATTTACAAAAAAGTAAAAATATAATTTACATGAAAATGTATACTAAAAATATTTGAAATTCTGCAGTTTAAATATTTGGTATGCCTGAGTTCGAT